>JAGFBZ010002413.1:0-226879 GCA_018398805.1 Hirundichthys speculiger | reverse complement strand
CATCATATTGATAAGGAATGGGATGAACTAAGCTCATATGTGAGTCAAGCTGTGATCATTCTCATAATAATCATATATGTGCCTGAAGAACAGGCAGAAAGGGGCGGGGCTTCATGGGCAGTCCTGTGCGGCTCCTCCTGCGTTGTATGTGTGTCTGTAGAGGGGGAGGAGAAAAAAAATGCAGCGACCACCTAATTACCTGTTCAGTAGTCCAAACCTGGATTTCTGTTCCGAACAAACGCTTAATTCAAAGCTGAATAAGTTTGAAAAAATTCTGAACCGTGACGCCACAAGCTTTCAGCTACGCGTGATTATTTATTTCGTAAATTTTTCCGTTTTAAACTAGAGCATTTTAAAAGTAATTTTACTTTGGAGCAGTAGCTGTCGATTCTGTAAAAGCCGATTTTCCATGTCCCGAAAACTGCTCTATTCAAAACCGATTGAGTTTTTGAAAAATTCTGAAACCGTGAGCGCCACAAGGCTTCGCATTACAGGGATATATTTCTTTTTTCTCAAATGTCTACGGTTTTTAAATGACTGCATGTAAAACATGAAACGTTTTCTTGTCAGACTAGACTTTTGAAAATTTCCCCATAAAATATAGGAGCCGAATGATCACCTTGACTCTAGGTTATTTGACTGAAAACTAACACCACACGACACGAAGTCACTCATCTGAAAGAGGACAAAAATGCCTACGTTTTGATGTATAATTCTGTCGTTGAGAAAAGGGTGGACGTGAAAAGGAAAAGGCATTTAATTTTTTTTTTTCTCTCCTCGCTAGAGTGCTATGACATCACTAGAGTGGGAGGGTTTTGAAATCTTGTAAAAATCATAAAACGTAAATCGCGATTTCTCAAGACCGTAAATCACAACAACACGGCTTCAGTATGTCTAGTCAAAGCTTGTGACCCGTTAAACTTCGAATGGTTCTCTGTGATGAAATATGGCTGAGCTATAGAGCTCCAAAAGGGCTGGGTTTGAGCTGATTTGAGAGATTTGCTCGGAATCCGGCAAAATCCCATTCATTTCTATGGGACAATTTTCGCCTTTTTTTGCGTCTAGCGTCGCCACGGTAACACTTTTGACGAGAAAAGTAATGCCCCATCGCACGGCGAGACTACTTTGATATATTTCATGCATGTGGCACCTTACTGTTATAGCCCTATAACGGACAAAATATGATGCGGATAATAAGAAAAAAAAAAAAAGGGAAACCATCCTGGATCTAATATTACGCCTTCAAAAGGTGATTTTTTTCTTTCGCGGTGGCATCTTGGGTGGGTTAAGACATTGAGTAAATGGCCCTCTGCTTCGCAGAGGGCCATTTTACTGCATACAATATGTGCTCCACCTTTTGGCATGCACATAACTAGAAAATTACGGAGAAATTTTGATATGTGCATGCCCGCTTGCAGCACATTTAATTGCCAGCCTTGTTGCCAGCACTTGAGTAAAATGGCCCTCTGCTTCGCAGAGGGCCATTTTACTGCATAACTAGAAATTTGGAGAATTTGAGGCGTGGCCAATAAGCCGCCCGTCAGCGGAAACCTGATGAAGACTTCTGGGATATTGACCTTCTGGGCAAAAATCAGTGTGTGACCTCAGAAATGCACTTCTGGAAGAATGTCAAAAATCCCAATAACACACTTCCTAGACGTGTTGAAGCTGTTCATGCTGCAAAGGGTGGAGCCACATCATATTGATAGGAATGGGATGAACTAAAGCTCATATGTGAGTCAAGGCTGTGATCATTCTCATAATATATCATATACTGTGCCTGAAGAACAGGCAGAAAGGGGCGGGGCTTCAGGGGAGGCAGTCACATGTGCGGCTCCTCCTGCGTGTGTATGTGTGTCTGTGAGAGGGGGAGAGAAAAAAAAAGGCAGCGACCACCTAATTACACTGTCCAGTCAGTCCAAACCTGGATTTCTGTGTCCGAACAAACAGCTGTAATTCAAAGCTGAATAAGTTTTTGAAAAAATTCTTGAACCGTGAGCGCCACAAGGCTTTCAGCTACGCGGTGATATATATTTTATTTCGTAAATGTTTTCCGTTTTTAAACTAGAGCAGTTTTAAAAAGTATAAAATTTACCCTCTGGAGCAGTAGGCTGTGATTCTGTCAAAGTCCGATTTTCCATGTCCCGAACAAACTGCTCTAATTCAAAAAACCGAATGAGTTTTTGAAAAAATTCTTGAACCGTGAGCGCCACAAGGCTTTCAGCATTACAGGGATATATTTCTTTTTTCTCAAATGTCTACGGTTTTTTTAAATGACGGCAGTGTAAAAATATGAAACTTTTTCCTTGTCAGACGAGACTTTTGAAAAATTTCCCCATAGAAATATATAGGAGCCGGGAAGGACCACCTTGAACTCTAGGTTGATTTTGACGGAAAACTAAACACCACACAGACACAGAAGTCACATCATCTGAAAGAGGACAAAAATGCCTACGTTTTTGATGTATAATTTATGTAGGTTGAGCAAAAGGAGTGGACGTGAAAAAGGAAAAGGCAGTTTTAATTTTTTTTTTTCTTCTCTCCTCGGAGCTAGAGTGCGTGATGACATCACTAGAGTGAGGAGGGTTTTTTGAAGATCTTGTAAAAATCATAAAACGTAAATCGCGATTTCTCAAAGACCGTAAATCACAACAATACACGGCTTCAGTATGTCATAGGTCAAAGTCTTGTGACCCGTTTAAACTTCGAATGGTGTCTCTGTGATGAAATATGGCTGAGCTATAGAGCTCCAAAGAGGGCTGGGTTTGAGCTGATTTGAGCAGATTTGCTCGGAATCCGGCAAAATCCCATTCATTTCTATGGGACAATTTTCGCCGTTTTTTGCGTCTAGCGTCGCCACGGTAACACTTTTGACGGAGAAAAGTAATAGCCCGCATCGCACGGTCGAGACCTACGTTTTGATATATTTCATGCATGTGTGCACCTTACGGTTATGGCCCTATTAACGGACGAAAATATGATGCGGAATAATAATAATAAACTAGAAAATTCCGGAGAAATTTTGATATGTGCATGCCCGCTTGCAGCACATTTATTGTCGCTCGCTGCTGCTTAATGCACGTCCGTCTTCAGAGCAGGGTCATGTTTGGACGTGTTACCCGTTACGCTCTTATAGACCAATAGACCAAGAATAGACCAAACACCAAATAGTGTTTGGTCTATTCTTTACATAGAATCGACAGCCTTTTTTTGGGATTTTTTTCTTCCTTAGCATCTTAATACCCAAGATGCCCCTGCTTCGCAGGGGCATCTTGGGTATCTTGGGTATCTTGGGTCTGTGTGTGTTTACACTTGAGTAAAATGGCCCTCTGCTTCGCAGAGGGCCATTTTACCCTCTGCTTCGCAGAGGGCCATTTTACTGCATAACAATATGTGCTGCCACATATTATAACAATAACATTTTATTTTTTGATGTGGAGCCACATCATATTGATAAGGAATGGGATGAACTAAAGCTCCTATATGAGTCAAGGCTGTGATCATTCTCATAATATATCATATACTGTGCCTGAAGAACAGGCAGAAAGGGGCGGGGCTTCAGGGGAGCCAGTCACATGTGCGGCTCCTCCTGCGTGTGTATGTGTGTCTGTGAGAGGGGGAGAGAGAAAAAAAAGGCAGCTACCACCTAATTACACTGTGTCTAGTCAGTCCAAACCTGGATTTCTGTGTCCGAACAAACGGCTGTAATTCAAAGGCTGAATAAGTTTTTGAAAAAATTCTTGAACCGTGAGCGCCACAAGGCTTTCAGCTACGCGGTGATATATATTTTATTTCGTAAATGTTTTCCGTTTTTAAACTAGAGCAGTTTTAAAAAGTATAATTTTACCCTCTGGGGCAGTAGGCTGTTGATTCTGTCAAAGTCCGATTTTCCATGTCCCGAACAAACTGCTCTAATTCAAAAACCGAATGAGTTTTTGAAAAAATTCTTGAACCGTGAGCGCCACAAGGCTTTCAGCATTACAGGGATATATTTCTTTTTTCTCAAATGTCTACGGTTTTTAAATGACGGCAGTGTAAAAAACATGAAACTTTTTTCTTGTCAGACGAGACTTTTGAAAATTTCCCCATAGAAATATATAGGAGCCGGAAGGACCAACCTTGAACTCTAGGTTGATTTGACGGAAAACTAAAACACCACACAGACACAGAAGTCACATCATCTGAAAGAGGACAAAAATGCCTACGTTTTGATGTATAATTTATGTAGGTTGAGCAAAAGGAGTGGACGTGAAAAAGGAAAAGGCAGTTTTAATTTTTTTTTTCTTCTCTCCTCGGAGCTAGAGTGCGTGATGACATCACTAGAGTGAGGAGGGTTTTTTTGAAGATCTTGTAAAAATCATAAAACGTAAATCGCGATTTCTCAAAGACCGTAAATCACAACAATACACGGCTTCAGTATGTCATAGATCAAAGTCTTGTGACCCGTTTAAACTTCGAATGGTGTCTCTGTGATGAAATATGGCTGAGCTATAGAGCTCCAAAGAGGGCTGGGTTTGAGCTGATTTGAGCAGATTTGCTCGGAATCCGGCAAAATCCCATTCATTTCTATGGGACGATTTTCGCCGTTTTTTGCGTCTAGCGTCGCCACGGTAACACTTTTGACGGAGAAAAGTAATAGCCCGCATCGCACGGTCGAGACCTACGTTTTGATATATTTCATGCATGTGTGCACCTTACGGTTATGGCCCTATTAACGGACAAAATATGATGCGGAATAATAATAATAATAAGAAAAAAAGGGAAACCGATCCTGGATACTAATATTACGCCTTCAAAAACGCGTTTTTTGTCGTTTTCTCGGTCGTTTTTTTTTTTTTTTTTGGATTTTTTTCTTCCATAGCGAGGGCGGTGTAACCCAAGATGCCCCGGCTTCGCCGGGGCATCTTGGGTATTAAGACAGTTGGGTAAAATGGCCCTCTGCTTCGCAGAGGGCCATTTTACTGCATTACAATATGTGCATGCCACTACTTTGGCATGCACATAACTAGAAAATTCCGGAGAAATTTTGATATGTGCATGCCCGCTTGCATGTTAAAACACATTTATTGTCTGTGTGTGTTTACACTTGAGTAAAATGGCCCTCTGCTTCGCAGAGGGCCATTTTACCCTCTGCTTCGCAGAGGGCCATTTTACTGCATAACAATATGTGCTGCCACATATTATAACAATAACATTTTATTATTTGATGTGGAGCCACATCATATTGATAAGGAATGGGATGAACTAAAGCTCATATGTGAGTCAAGGCTGTGATCATTCTCATAATATATCATATACTGTGCCTGAAGAACAGGCAGAAAGGGGCGGGGCTTCAGGGGAGCCAGTCACATGTGCGGCTCCTCCTGCGTGTGTATGTGTGTCTGTGAGAGGGGGAGAGAGAAAAAAAAGGCAGCGACCCCCTAATTACACTGTGTCCAGTCAGTCCAAACCTGGATTTCTGTGTCCGAACAAACGGCTGTAATTCAAAGGCTGAATAAGTTTTTGAAAAAATTCTTGAACCGTGAGCGCCACAAGGCTTTCAGCTACGCGGTGATATATATTTTATTTCGTAAATGTTTTCCGTTTTTAAACTAGAGCAGTTTTAAAAAGTATAAATTTAGCCATCTGGAGCAGTAGGCTGTTGATTCTGTCAAAGTCCGATTTTCCATGTCCCGAACAAACTGCTCTAATTCAAAAACCGAATGAGTTTTTGAAAAAATTCTTGAACCGTGAGCGCCACAAGGCTTTCAGCATTACAGGGATATATTTCTTTTTTCTCAAATGTCTACGGTTTTTAAATGACGGCAGTGTAAAAACATGAAACTTTTTCTTGTCAGACGAGACTTTTGAAAAATTTCCCCATAGAAATATATAGGAGCCGGGAAGGACCACCTTGAACTCTAGGTTGATTTGACGGAAAACTAAACACCACACAGACACAGAAGTCACATCATCTGAAAGAGGACAAAAATGCCTACGTTTTGATGTATAATTTATGTAGGTTGAGCAAAAGGAGTGGACGTGAAAAAGGAAAAGGCAGTTTTAATTTTTTTTTTCTTCTCTCCTCGGAGCTAGAGTGCGTGATGACATCACTAGAGTGAGGAGGGTTTTTTGAAGATCTTGTAAAAATCATAAAACGTAAATCGCGATTTCTCAAAGACCGTAAATCACAACAATACACGGCTTCAGTATGTCATAGGTCAAAGTCTTGTGACCCGTTTAAACTTCGAATGGTGTCTCTGTGATGAAATATGGCTGAGCTATAGAGCTCCAAAGAGGGCTGGGTTTGAGCTGATTTGAGCAGATTTGCTCGGAATCCGGCAAAATCCCATTCATTTCTATGGGACGATTTTCGCCGTTTTTTGCGTCTAGCGTCGCCACGGTAACACTTTTGACGGAGAAAAGTAATAGCCCGCATCGCACGGTCGAGACCTACGTTTTGATATATTTCATGCATGTGTGCACCTTACGGTTATGGCCCTATTAACGGACAAAATATGATGCGGAATAATAATAAAAAAAAAAAAAGGGAAACCAATCCTGGATACTAATATTACGCCTTCAAAAACGCGTTTTTTGTCGTTTTCTCGGTCGTTTTTTTTTTTTTTTTTTGGATTTTTTTCTTCCATAGCGAGGGCGGTGTAACCCAAGATGCCCCGGCTTCGCCGGGGCATCTTGGGTATTAAGACAGTTGGGTAAAATGGCCCTCTGCTTCGCAGAGGGCCATTTTACTGCATTACAATATGTGCATGCCACTACTTTGGCATGCACATAACTAGAAAATTCCGGAGAAATTTTGATATGTGCATGCCCGCTTGCAGCACATTTATTGTCGCTCGCTGCTGCTTAATGCACGTCCGTCTTCAGAGCAGGGTCATGTTTGGACGTGTTACCCGTTACGCTCTTATAGACCAATAGACCAAGAATAGACCAAACACCAAATAGTGTTTGGTCTATTCTTTACATAGAATCGACAGCCTTTTTTTTCTGGATTTTTTTCTTCCTTAGCATCTTAATACCCAAGATGCCCCTGCTTCGCAGGGGCATCTTGGGTATCTTGGGTATCTTGGGTATCTTGGTGTGTGTGTTTACACTTGAGTAAAATGGCCCTCTGCTTCGCAGAGGGCCATTTTACCCTCTGCTTCGCAAGAGGGCCATTTTCTGTTATATGTGCTGCCACATTTAAAGGATGTGGAGCCACATCATATTGATTAAGGAATGGGATGAACTAAAGCTCATATGTGAGTCAAGGCTGTGATGATCATTCTCATAATATATCATATACTGTGCCTGAAGAACAGGCAGAAAGGGGCGGGGCTTCAGGGGAGCCAGTCACATGTGCGGCTCCTCCTGCGTGTGTATGTGTGTCTGTGAGAGAGGGGGAGAGAGAAAAAAAAGGCAGCGTTACCACCTAATTACACTGTGTCCTAGTCAGTCCAAACCTGGATTTCTGTGTCCGAACAAACGGCTGTAATTCAAAGGCTGAATAAGTTTTTGAAAAAATTCTTGAACCGTGAGCGCCACAAGGCTTTCAGCTACGCGGTGATATATATTTTATTTCGTAAATGTTTTCCGTTTTTAAACTAGAGCAGTTTTAAAAAGTATAAATTTTACCATCTGGAGCAGTAGGCTGTTGATTCTGTCAAAGTCCGATTTTCCATGTCCCGAACAAACTGCTCTAATTCAAAAACCGAATGAGTTTTTGAAAAAATTCTTGAACCGTGAGCGCCACAAGGCTTTCAGCATTACAGGGATATATTTCTTTTTTCTCAAATGTCTACGGTTTTTAAATGACGGCAGTGTAAAAAACATGAAACTTTTTCTTGTCAGACGAGACTTTTGAAAAATTTCCCCATAGAAATATATAGGAGCCGGGAAGGACCACCTTGAACTCTAGGTTGATTTGACGGAAAACTAAACACCACACAGACACAGAAGTCACATCATCTGAAAGAGGACAAAAATGCCTACGTTTTGATGTATAATTTATGTAGGTTGAGCAAAAGGAGTGGACGTGAAAAAGGAAAAGGCAGTTTTAATTTTTTTTTCTTCTCTCCTCGGAGCTAGAGTGCGTGATGACATCACTAGAGTGAGGAGGGTTTTTTGAAGATCTTGTAAAAATCATAAAACGTAAATCGCGATTTCTCAAAGACCGTAAATCACAACAATACACGGCTTCAGTATGTCATAGGTCAAAGTCTTGTGACCCGTTTAAACTTCGAATGGTGTCTCTGTGATGAAATATGGCTGAGCTATAGAGCTCCAAAGAGGGCTGGGTTTGAGCTGATTTGAGCAGATTTGCTCGGAATCCGGCAAAATCCCATTCATTTCTATGGGACAATTTTCGCCGTTTTTTGCGTCTAGCGTCGCCACGGTAACACTTTTGACGGAGAAAAGTAATAGCCCGCATCGCACGGTCGAGACCTACGTTTTGATATATTTCATGCATGTGTGCACCTTACGGTTATGGCCCTATTAACGGACAAAATATGATGCGGAATAATAATAAAATAAAAAAAAAAAAGGGAAACCAATCCTGGATACTAATATTACGCCTTCAAAAACGCGTTTTTTGTCGTTTTCTCGGTCGTTTTTTTTTTTTTTTTGGATTTTTTTCTTCCATAGCGAGGGCGGTGTAACCCAAGATGCCCCTGCTTCGCAGGGGCATCTTGGGTATTAAGACAGTTGGGTAAAATGGCCCTCTGCTTCGCAGAGGGCCATTTTACTGCATTACAATATGTGCATGCCACTACTTTGGCATGCACATAACTAGAAAATTCCGGAGAAATTTTGATATGTGCATGCCCGCTTGCAGCACATTTATTGTCGCTCGCTGCTGCTTAATGCACGTCCGTCTTCAGAGCAGGGTCATGTTTGGACGTGTTACCTGTTACGCTCTTATAGACCAATAGACCAAGAATAGACCAAACACCAAATAGTGTTTGGTCTATTCTTTACATAGAATCGACAGCCTTTTTTTTGGATTTTTTTCTTCCTTAGCATCTTAATACCCAAGATGCCCCTGCTTCGCAGGGGCATCTTGGGTATCTTGGGTATCTTGGGTATCTTGGGTCTGTGTGTGTTTACACTTGAGTAAAATGGCCCTCTGCTTCGCAGAGGGCCATTTTACCCTCTGCTTCGCAGAGGGCCATTTTACTGCATAACAATATGTGCTGCCACATATTATAACAATAACATTTTATTTTTTGATGTGGAGCCACATCATATTGATAAGGAATGGGATGAACTAAAGCTCATATGTGAGTCAAGGCTGTGATCATTCTCATAATATATCATATACTGTGCCTGAAGAACAGGCAGAAAGGGGCGGGGCTTCAGGGGAGCCAGTCACATGTGCGGCTCCTCCTGCGTGTGTATGTGTGTCTGTGAGAGGGGGAGAGAGAAAAAAAAGGCAGCGACCTCCTAATTACACTGTGTCCAGTCAGTCCAAACCTGGATTTCTGTGTCCGAACAAACGGCTGTAATTCAAAGGCTGAATAAGTTTTTGAAAAAATTCTTGAACCGTGAGCGCCACAAGGCTTTCAGCTACGCGGTGATATATATTTTATTTCGTAAATGTTTTCCGTTTTTAAACTAGAGCAGTTTTAAAAAGTATAATTTTACCCTCTGGGGCAGTAGGCTGTTGATTCTGTCAAAGTCCGATTTTCCATGTCCCGAACAAACTGCTCTAATTCAAAAACCGAATGAGTTTTTGAAAAAATTCTTGAACCGTGAGCGCCACAAGGCTTTCAGCATTACAGGGATATATTTCTTTTTTCTCAAATGTCTACGGTTTTTAAATGACGGCAGTGTAAAAAACATGAAACTTTTTCTTGTCAGACGAGACTTTTGAAAAGTTTCCCCATAGAAATATATAGGAGCCGGGAAGGACCACCTTGAACTCTAGGTTGATTTGACGGAAAACTAAACACCACACAGACACAGAAGTCACATCATCTGAAAGAGGACAAAAATGCCTACGTTTTGATGTATAATTTATGTAGGTTGAGCAAAAGGAGTGGACGTGAAAAAGGAAAAGGCAGTTTTAATTTTTTTTTTTTCTTCTCTCCTCGGAGCTAGAGTGCGTGATGACATCACTAGAGTGAGGAGGGTTTTTTGAAGATCTTGTAAAAATCATAAAACGTAAATCGCGATTTCTCAAAGACCGTAAATCACAACAATACACGGCTTCAGTATGTCATAGGTCAAAGTCTTGTGACCCGTTTAAACTTCGAATGGTGTCTCTGTGATGAAATATGGCTGAGCTATAGAGCTCCAAAGAGGGCTGGGTTTGAGCTGATTTGAGCAGATTTGCTCGGAATCCGGCAAAATCCCATTCATTTCTATGGGACGATTTTCGCCGTTTTTTGCGTCTAGCGTCGCCACGGTAACACTTTTGACGGAGAAAAGTAATAGCCCGCATCGCACGGTCGAGACCTACGTTTTGATATATTTCATGCATGTGTGCACCTTACGGTTATGGCCCTATTAACGGACAAAATATGATGCGGAATAATAATAATAATAAAAAACTAGAAAATTCCGGAGAAATTTTGATATGTGCATGCCCGCTTGCAGCACATTTATTGTCGCTCGCTGCTGCTTAATGCACGTCCGTCTTCAGAGCAGGGTCATGTTTGGACGTGTTACCCGTTACGCTCTTATAGACCAATAGACCAAGAATAGACCAAACACCAAATAGTGTTTGGTCTATTCTTTACATAGAATCGACAGCCTTTTTTTCTGGATTTTTTTCTTCCTTAGCATCTTAGTACCCAAGATGCCCCTGCTTCGCAGGGGCATCTTGGGTATCTTGGGTATCTTGGGTATCTTGGGTATCTTGGGTCTGTGTGTGTTTACACTTGAGTAAAATGGCCCTCTGCTTCGCAGAGGGCCATTTTACCCTCTGCTTCGCAGAGGGCCATTTTACTGCATAACAATATGTGCTGCCACATGATTATAACAATAACATTTTATTTTTTGATGTGGAGCCACATCATATTGATAAGGAATGGGATGAACTAAAGCTCATATGTGAGTCAAGGCTGTGATCATTCTCATAATATATATCATATACTGTGCCTGAAGAACAGGCAGAAAGGGGCGGGGCTTCAGGGGAGGCCAGTCACATGTGCGGCTCCTCCTGCGTGTGTATGTGTGTCTGTGAGAGGGGGAGAGAGAAAAAAAAGGCAGCGACCCCCCTAATTACACTGTGTCCAGTCAGTCCAAACCTGGATTTCTGTGTCCGAACAAACGGCTGTAATTCAAAAGCTGAATAAGTTTTTGAAAAAATTCTTGAACCGTGAGCGCCACAAGGCTTTCAGCTACGCGGTGATATATATTTTATTTCGTAAATGTTTTCCGTTTTTAAACTAGAGCAGTTTTAAAAAGTATAATTTTACCCTCTGGAGCAGTAGGCTGTTGATTCTGTCAAAGTCCGATTTTCCATGTCCCGAACAAACTGCTCTAATTCAAAAACCGAATGAGTTTTTGAAAAAATTCTTGAACCGTGAGCGCCACAAGGCTTTCAGCATTACAGGGATATATTTCTTTTTTCTCAAATGTCTACGGTTTTTAAATGACGGCAGTGTAAAAAATATGAAACTTTTTCTTGTCAGACGAGACTTTTGAAAAAAAATTTCCCCATAGAAATATATAGGAGCCGGGAAGGACCACCTTGAACTCTAGGTTGATTTGACGGAAAACTAAACACCACACAGACACAGAAGTCACATCATCTGAAAGAGGACAAAAATGCCTACGTTTTGATGTATAATTTATGTAGGTTGAGCAAAAGGAGTGGACGTGAAAAAGGAAAAGGCAGTTTTTAATTTTTTTTTTCTTCTCTCCTCGGAGCTAGAGTGCGTGATGACATCACTAGAGTGAGGAGGGTTTTTTGAAGATCTTGTAAAAATCATAAAACGTAAATCGCGATTTCTCAAAGACCGTAAATCACAACAATACACGGCTTCAGTATGTCATAGGTCAAAGTCTTGTGACCCGTTTAAACTTCGAATGGTGTCTCTGTGATGAAATATGGCTGAGCTATAGAGCTCCAAAGAGGGCTGGGTTTGAGCTGATTTGAGCAGATTTGCTCGGAATCCGGCAAAATCCCATTCATTTCTATGGGACAATTTTCGCCGTTTTTTGCGTCTAGCGTCGCCACGGTAACACTTTTGACGGAGAAAAGTAATAGCCCGCATCGCACGGTCGAGACCTACGTTTTGATATATTTCATGCATGTGTGCACCTTACGGTTATGGCCCTATTAACGGACGAAAAATGATGCGGAATAATAATAAGAAAAAAAAAAAAGGGAAACCAATCCTGGATACTAATATTACGCCTTCAAAAACGCGTTTTTTGTCGTTTTCTCGGTCGTTTTTTTTTTTTTTTTGGATTTTTTTCTTCCATAGCGAGGGCGGTGTAACCCAAGATGCCCCGGCTTCGCCGGGGCATCTTGGGTATTAAGACAGTTGGGTAAAATGGCCCTCTGCTTCGCAGAGGGCCATTTTACTGCATTACAATATGTGCATGCCACTACTTTGGCATGCACATAACTAGAAAATTCCGGAGAAATTTTGATATGTGCATGCCCGCTTGAATGATAAAACACATTTATTGTCTGTGTGTGTTTACACTTGAGTAAAATGGCCCTCTGCTTCGCAGAGGGCCATTTTACCCTCTGCTTCGCAGAGGGCCATTTTACTGCATATCAATATGTGCTGCCACATATTATAACAATAACATTTTATCTTTTGATGTGGAGCCACATCATATTGATAAGGAATGGGATGAACTAAAGCTCATATGTGAGTCAAGGCTGTGATCATTCTCATAATATATCATATACTGTGCCTGAAGAACAGGCAGAAAGGGGCGGGGCTTCAGGGGAGCCAGTCACATGTGCGGCTCCTCCTGCGTGTGTATGTGTGTCTGTGAGAGGGGTTTTGAGAGAGAAAAAAAAAGGCCAGCGACCCCCTAATTACACTGTGTCCAGTCAGTCCAAACCTGGATTTCTGTGTCCGAACAAACGGCTGTAATTCAAAGGCTGAATAAGTTTTTGAAAAAATTCTTGAACCGTGAGCGCCACAAGGCTTTCAGCTACGCGGTGATATATATTTTATTTCGTAAATGTTTTCCGTTTTTAAACTAGAGCAGTTTTAAAAAGTATAAATTTACCATCTGGAGCAGTAGGCTGTCGATTCTGTCAAAGTCCGATTTTCCATGTCCCGAACAAACTGCTCTAATTCAAAAACCGAATGAGTTTTTGAAAAAATTCTTGAACCGTGAGCGCCACAAGGCTTTCAGCATTACAGGGATATATTTCTTTTTTCTCAAATGTCTACGGTTTTTAAATGACGGCAGTGTAAAAAACATGAAACTTTTTCTTGTCAGACGAGACTTTTGAAAATTTCCCCATAGAAATATATAGGAGCCGGGAAGGACCAACCTTGAACTCTAGGTTGATTTGACGGAAAACTAAACACCACACAGACACAGAAGTCACATCATCTGAAAGAGGACAAAAATGCCTACGTTTTGATGTATAATTTATGTAGGTTGAGCAAAAGGAGTGGACGTGAAAAAGGAAAAGGCAGTTTTAATTTTTTTTTTCTTCTCTCCTCGGAGCTAGAGTGCGTGATGACATCACTAGAGTGAGGAGGGTTTTTTGAAGATCTTGTAAAAATCATAAAACGTAAATCGCGATTTCTCAAAGACCGTAAATCACAACAATACACGGCTTCAGTATGTCATAGGTCAAAGTCTTGTGACCCGTTTAAACTTCGAATGGGTGTCTCTGTGATGAAATATGGCTGGCTGAGCTATAGAGCTCCAAAGAGGGCTGGGTTTGAGCTGATTTGAGCAGATTTGCTCGGAATCCGGCAAAATCCCATTCATTTCTATGGGACAATTTTCGCCGTTTTTGGCGTCTAGCGTCGCCACGGTAACACTTTTGACGGAGAAAAGTAATAGCCCGCATCGCACGGTCGAGACCTACGTTTTGATATATTTCATGCATGTGTGCACCTTACGGTTATGGCCCTATTAACGGACAAAATATGATGCGGAATAATAAAGAATAAAAAAGAAAAAAAAAAGGGAAACCCATCCTGGATACTAATATTACGCCTTCAAAAACGCGTTTTTTGTCGTTTTCTCGGTCGTTTTTTTTTTTTTTTTTGGATTTTTTTCTTCCATAGCGAGGGCGGTGTAACCCAAGATGCCCCGGCTTCGCAGGGGCATCTTGGGTATTAAGACAGTTGGGTAAAATGGCCCTCTGCTTCGCAGAGGGCCATTTTACTGCATTACAATATGTGCATGCCACTACTTTGGCATGCACATAACTAGAAAATTCCGGAGAAATTTTGATATGTGCATGCCCGCTTGCAGCACATTTATTGTCGCTCGCTGCTGCTTAATGCACGTCCGTCTTCAGAGCAGGGTCATGTTGGACGTGTTACCCGTTACGTCTTATAGACCAATAGACCAAGAATAGAAATGGCCCTCTGCTTCGCAGAGGGCCATTTTACCCTCTGCTTCGCAGAGGGCCATTTTACTGCATAACAATATGTGCTGCCACATATTATAACAAAACATTTATTTTTTGATGTGGAGCCACATCATATTGATAAGGAATGGGATGAACTAAAGCTCATATGTGAGTCAAGGCTGTGATCATTCTCATAATATATCATATACTGTGCCTGAAGAACAGGCAGAAAGGGGCGGGGCTTCAGGGGAGCCAGTCACATGTGCGGCTCCTCCTGCGTGTGTATGTGTCTGTGAGAGGGGGAGAGAGAAAAAAAAGGCAGTTACCACCTAATTACACTGTGTCCAGTCAGTCCAAACCTGGATTTCTGTGTCCGAACAAACGGCTGTAATTCAAAGGCTGAATAAGTTTTTGAAAAAATTCTTGAACCGTGAGCGCCACAAGGCTTTCAGCTACGCGGTGATATATATATTTTATTTCGTAAATGTTTTCCGTTTTTAAACTAGAGCAGTTTTAAAAAGTATAATTTTACCCTCTGGAGCAGTAGGCTGTTGATTCTGTCAAAGTCCGATTTTCCATGTCCCGAACAAACTGCTCTAATTCAAAAACCGATTAAGTTTTTGAAAAAATTCTTGAACCGTGAGCGCCACAAGGCTTTCAGCATTACAGGGATATATTTCTTTTTTCTCAAATGTCTACGGTTTTTAAATTGACGGCAGTGTAAAAAATATGAAACTTTTTCCTGTCAGACGAGACTTTTGAAAAATTTCCCCATAGAAATATATAGGAGCCGGGAAGGACCATCTTGAACTCTAGGTTGATTTGACGGAAAACTAAACACCACACAGACACAGAAGTCACATCATCTGAAAGAGGACAAAAATGCCTACGTTTTGATGTATAATTTATGTAGGTTGAGCAAAAGGAGTGGACGTGAAAAAGGAAAAGGCAGTTTAATTTTTTTTTTTTTTTCTTCTCTCCTCGGAGCTAGAGTGCGTGATGACATCACTAGAGTGAGGAGGGTTTTTTGAAGATCTTGTAAAAATCATAAAACGTAAATCGCGATTTCTCAAAGACCGTAAATCACAACAATACACGGCTTCAGTATGTCATAGGATCAAAGTCTTGTGACCCGTTTTTTTAAACTTCGAATGGTGTCTCTGTGATGAAATATGGCTGAGCTATAGAGCTCCAAAGAGGGCTGGGTTTGAGCTGATTTGAGCAGATTTGCTCGGAATTCGGCAAAATCCCATTCATTTCTATGGGACGATTTTCGCCGTTTTTTGCGTCTAGCGTCGCCACGGTAACACTTTTGACGGAGAAAAGTAATAGCCCGCATCGCACGGTCGAGACCTACGTTTTGATATATTCCATGCATGTGTGCACCTTACGGTTATGCCCCTATTAACGGACGAAAAATGATGCGGAATAATAATAATAAGAAAAAAAAAAAAAAAAGGGAAACCAATCCTGGATACTAATATTACGCCTTCAAAAACGCGTTTTTTGTCGTTTTCTCGGTCGTTTTTTTTTTTTTTTGGATTTTTTTCTTCCATAGCGAGGGCGGTGTAACCCAAGATGCCCCGGCTTCGCCGGGGCATCTTGGGTATTAAGACAGTTGGGTAAAATGGCCCTCTGCTTCGCAGAGGGCCATTTTACTGCATTACAATATGTGCATGCCACTACTTTGGCATGCACATAACTAGAAAATTCCGGAGAAATTTTGATATGTGCATGCCCGCTTGCAGCACATTTATTGTCTGTGTGTCTGTTTTTGTTTTGAGTAAAATGGCCCTTCGCTTCGCTTGAATGTAAAACACATTGGGTATCTTGGGTCTGTGTGTGTTTACACTTGAATAAAATGGCCCTCTGCTTCGCAGAGGGCCATTTTACCCTCTGCTTCGCAGAGGGCCATTCTGTTCATGCTGCAAAAAGATTTTTTGATGTGGAGCCACATCATATTGATAAGGAATGGGATGAACTAAAGCTCATTTGTGAGTCAAGGCTGTGATCATTCTCATAATATATCATATACTGTGCCTGAAGAACAGGCAGAAAGGGGCGGGGCTTCAGGGGAGCCAGTCACATGTGCGGCTCCTCCTGCGTGTGTATGTGTGTCTGTGAGAGGGGGAGAGAGAAAAAAAAGGCAGTTACCACCTAATTACACTGTGTCCAGTCAGTCCAAACCTGGATTTCTGTGTCCGAACAAATGGCTGTAATTCAAAGGCTGAATAAGTTTTTGAAAAAATTCTTGAACCGTGAGCGCCACAAGGCTTTCAGCTACGCGGTGATATATATTTTATTTCGTAAATGTTTTCCGTTTTTAAACTAGAGCAGTTTTAAAAAGTATAAATTTACCATCTGGAGCAGTAGGCTGTTGATTCTGTCAAAGTCCGATTTTCCATGTCCCGAACAAACGGATGTAATTCAAAAACCGAATGAGTTTTTGAAAAAATTTTTTGAACTGTGAGCGCCACAAGGCTTTCAGCATTACAGGGATATATTTCTTTTTTCTCAAATGTCTACGGTTTTTTTTTAAATGACGGCAGTGTAAAAAACATTAAACTTTTTCTTGTCAGACGAGACTTTTGAAAAATTTCCCCATAGAAATATATAGGAGCCGGGAAGGATCACCTCGAACTCTAGGTTGATTTGAAAGAAAACTAAACACCACACAGACACAGAAGTCACATCATCTGAAAGAGGACAAAAATGCCTACGTTTTGATGTATAATTTATGTAGGTTGAGCAAAAGGAGTGGACGTGAAAAAGGAAAAGGCACTTTTAATTTTTTTTTTCTTCTCTCCTCGGAGCTAGAGTGCGTGATGACATCACTAGAGTGAGGAGGGTTTTTTGAAGATCTTGTAAAAATCATAAAAACGTAAATCGCGATTTCTCAAAGACCGTAAATCACAACAATACACGGCTTCAGTATGTCATAGGTCAAAGTCTTGTGACCCGTTTAAACTTCGAATCGTGTCTGTGTGATGAAATATGGCTGAGCTATAGAGCTCCAAAGAGGGCTGGGTTTGAGCTGATTTGAGCAGATTTGCTCGGAATCCGGCAAAATCCCATTCATTTCTATGGGACAATTTTCGCCGTTTTTGGCGTCTAGCGTCGCCACGGTAACACTTTTGACGGAGAAAAGTAATAGCCCGCATCGCACGGTCGAGACCTACGTTTTGATATATTTCATGCATGTGTGCACCTTACGGTTATGGCCCTATTAACGGACGAAAAATGATGCGGAATAATAATAAGAAAAAAAAGGGAAACCAATCCTGGATACTAATATTACGCCTTCAAAAACGTGTTTTTTGTCGTTTTCTCAGTCGTTTTTTTTTTTTTTTGGATTTTTTTCTTCCATAGCGAGGGCGGTGTAACCCAAGATGCCCCTGCTTCGCATGGACAGTTGGGTAAAATGGCCCTCTGCTTCGCAGAGGGCCATTTTACTGCATTACAATATGTGCATGCCACTACTTTGGCATGCACATAACTAGAAAATTCCGGAGAAATTTTGATATGTGCATGCCCGCTTGCAGCACATTTATTGTCGCTCGCTGCTGCTTAATGCACGTCCGTCTTCAGAGCAGGGTCATGTTTGGACGTGTTACCTGTTACGCTCTTATAGACCAATAGACCAAAAATAGACCAAACACCAAATAGTGTTTGGTCTATTCTTTACATAGAATCGACAGCCTTTTTTTGGGATTTTTTTCTTCCTTAGCATCTTAATACCCAAGATGCCCCTGCTTCGCAGGGGCATCTTGGGTATCTTGGGTATCTTGGGTATCTTGGGTGTATCTTGCTTCGCAGAGGGCCATTTTACTGCATTACAATATGTGCATGCCACTACTTTGGCATGCACATAACTAGAAAATTCCGGAGAAATTTTGATATGTGCATGCCCGCTTGGTGAACACTTGATTAAAATGGCCCTCTGCTTCGTATTATTAGTATCCTGGATACTAATAATACGCCTTCAAAAACGCGTTTTTTGTTTTTTTGTTGCGTTTTTTGTTGCGTTTTTTGTTGCGTTTTTTGTCGCGTTTTTTGTCGGTGTAACCCAAGATGCCCCTGCTTCGCAGGGGCATCTTGGGTATTATGACAGTTGAGTAAAATGGCCCTCTGCGAAGCAGAGGGCCATTTTACTGCATTACAATATGTGCATGCCACTGCTTTGGCATGCACATAATAAGAAAAGGGAAACTCATCCTGGATACTAATATACGCCTTCCGAAACGCGTTTTTTGCCATTTTCTCAGTGGTTTTTTGGGTTTTTTTGGATTTTTTTCTTCCATAACGAGGGCGGTGTCCCCCCAGATGCCCTCGCAGGGGCAACTTCCCAGAGGGCCATTTTATGCCCCCCCCAGGGCCATTTTGGGCCATTCTGCAGCATAACAATATGTGCTGCCACTGCAGTGTCATGCACATAATAAGAATAAGAAAAAAAGGGAAACCCATCCTGGATACTAATAATACGCCTTCAAAAACGCGTTTTTTGTCGTTTTCTCGGTCGTTTTTTTTTTTTGGGGGATTTTTTTCTTCCATAGCGAGGGTGGTGTAACCCAAGATGCCTCTGCTTCGCAGAGGGCCATTTTACTGCATTACAATAGTAATAGCGAGGGCGGTGTAAGACGGTATTAAGACAGTTGAGTAAAATGGCCCTCTGCTTCGCAGAGGGCCATTTTACTGCATTACAATATGTGCATGCCACTGCTCTGGCATGCACATAATAATAAACATTCGAAATACAATAGGGTCCTCGCACCCTCGGTGCTTGGTCCCTAATAATAATTATGATAATAATAATAATAAACATTCGAAATACAATAGGATCCTCGCACCCTCGGTGCTCGGGCCCTAATAATAATAATAAACATTCAAAATACAATAGGGTCCTCACACCCTCGGTGCTTGGGCCCAATTAATAATAATAATAATAATAATAATATTAATAATAATAATAATAAACATTCTAAATACAATAGGGTCCTTGCACCCTCGGTGCTCGGGCCCTAAAAAAAGACTGAGATTAAACCTTTACAGCTTGGAGTTCATTACAGCTGCACCTGCTCTGAGGTGTCTAATTAATGATCTTATCCCATTTATCACTGACTTCTTTTCATTGTTTTATCTGACTGAACACGGACTGGAACTGGAACAACTCAGAACCACAAACCAGCTGAAACCAGTCATTACATGTTTAGAGGTTTAGCTTAGCAACCGCAGCTAGCATCGCTAACTACAAACTTATTTCTGTGCCTCAAAGACCGCAATATTCAGCTGCTCTCGGCTTGTTTTCGGTCGGTATTAGTCAGAAACGCCTCCAAACACAAGGGTGAACCACCAAACTTGTTGAGGAATTATAAACCATTTTCCCAACTTACCTTCGACAGACGCAGGAGCAATGACACTGATGAAGCTGGGAAGGGGCTTTCAGTATAGGAGGCATTCATTGGCGCTCGGAAAATCCAGCATTCAACCCTGCTGCGGGGAATTATGTTAAAGTTTAAAAAATAAATGTCTTCCACTTGTTTCTCATTCTTTAAGAAACTAAAAGCTAAGTAAACATTGGCAAATCTCTGCTTTTTAAAACCCCTTATGAGTAAAACTATGACAAGGTCTTTGAATAACTCATTCAAGTGTATATTATGTATTTTGAGGAGTTTATGAAAATTGTCCCCGAAGGCTGATAAATGTCATATATATTTTACATACATTTTCACTTCTGAAATTGTTTATATATGTTTATCTTCATAAAACATCTCTCCTGACACATCCATTCCAACAGTATAACACAGTTGTCCCACACTTATTTAGTAGTTCTGATTTTTACAGTCATTTTTGAAATTGTTTTCTTGCACAATGAAGCTGGTTTCTCACTGAGAGGGATGAAGAAGATATTTATGAATTAAATTAAAAATGTCAGTGAAAGGAGCAGTCTGGTTAATGTGTAAATACAGTATATGAGGAGACAATCAGGAACACTCACATTTAAGTTAATTCTTTTAAGGTTTCAACAATTGTAAACTGTTTCACAGATTGAATGATTTCAATGTTTATTTTATAAGGATCTTTAACTTTAATAGGCAGGTAAAAATAGAATCAGAAAGAAATACAAAAAAAACCTAAAACTTTTATCTGTTGCCTTCAAATATCTTCACATTGTGAAAACGTCACACAAGCTGAGTTGAATATTAAAATAAAAACACATAAAATTTGAAAAACGGTTTTTGAAAAAGCAAAAGTCATATCATTAAGCATAAATTAGAACATTATGTCACAACCCGCCTTGAAGGCCGTGACAAGAGTGAGGGAGGCAGCACAAAACAGTCGGTACCAACAATATATATTTATTTTAAAACAGTTGCATCACCACAACACAGACAAACCCCCCCCCCAGGCAAATGCTCTGCCAGCCACAGTCCGATCAACTGGGCCCACAGCCCATCAGCAGAGCCTCAGATGCCAGAAGTAATCAAAGGGTGGTGACGAGGACCAGCTCCCCAGAGCAGCCCTCATCACAGCCCTCCTGCTACAGTCTGGAAAAGGCCTTCTTAATGGAGGGAGAACCACTGAGCCCAGGTGTGTATCCTCAGGCTGACGACTCTCCACCTGGAACAGAAAGAAACCAAGAACAACCAACACCACCAACTGGTGTACAGGAGGAGGAATTGTCACCCCCCCCCCCCCCCCCCCACCCCCCCCCCCCCCCCCCCCCCCCCCGTAAAAAGAGGTTCCCACCAGAAAGCTCAACAAGAAAGGAGCCTGGAACCATACCTGATGTACATGGACATACTAGGGATGCAACGGTACTCGTTTAAATACAATACCATTTGGTACGACCTGCACAGGACACGGGAAGCTTTTATGTAAGCGTGCGTGCCTTCTAGGCAACAGGCCTCCACTGCATGTCAATGTCCACTCGCCTCCGCTCACTCACAGTGACCACCCGATCACACTTTGGCCAGTTGGCTGCAGCTCATAGATGCCGAAAAAGAAAAAAAAATTGAAAAAAAAAGCAGGCATGGCCAGCGGTAGCGGAGAAATTGGGGAAAACTTTTTTTAATCGCCGGTGTGGGAGCATTTTGGTTTTGCTGTTGAATACACCGGCGAGGGAGTGAAAACAGTTAACAGTTAACAGAACGCAATCTTCCACCTTCCTTAAACCGGATCTTACCTGCGTAAGATCCAGTCGTTACGAGTTGTGTGTCTTGGCGCACAAAATACTGCAGAACGAATCGTTGGATGCACATTTAAAGATCACGAATAATTAATGTTCTTGTCCCTCCTCGACCACCAACAGTTTCAGACATATCAGAAATAAATTCCTGCATCCAACCTTTTCCAGCTTGACACCAGAGACAGAGATCTCCTTGGTTTCCTCCACAGCAGACACCTGAATGAGAGCTGCCACAGCTGCACATTTATTCCATTTTGATGCGCTCTTTTACGCACCGACATGTGAGTTGCGCTTTCCGCAAACTCGGTATCTTGCGATTGCTTGTTTAGTGTAGCGGGTGGTCTGAAACTGTACTGAATCCTTACCGAAACCATGACACAAAAACCGCGGTACGGACCGTACTGTGAGCCACCTGTACCGTTGCACCCCTAGGACATACCTGACCATGCATCTGCCACTGGGTCGTCGCGGCCCCTAATATGGCGCACACCTAAGCAGTGTATCTGCAAAAATACAAACCAGCGCAGCAACCTGTGATTAGGACATTGGAACTGCTCCAAGCCCCAATTTTAACAGGATATTCAGCCTTCCAATGCCTTTTATGCCTGAACAAACAACTTGGCGGAACCTTTGACAATGGAGTTACTGTTGCGGCCGGACTTCCTGTTGGTGGTTTCCTGTTGGTGGTGAACGCTGAATGGTTTCTGATTTCTGCTGATCTTTAACCTTTTTATAATTTAAATTTAAACTCGATTCGGTGATAACTCTATTCTGTTGGTGTAAATTGTAATCTGAGCACTCGCACGTAGTTTTCGCTTCGCACATTTTCCTTGGGATTCTCACTGCCGTTAATCGCTGGTTCTTTAGCTTATTAGCTTCTTAGCATGGCTTCTTCTTCTCCCTGTTTTTCCCCCTCCTGCTGCTCAGTGTGTGAAATGTTCAGTTATTTCTCTGCCTCCTTTAGCGAGAGTGGTAAATGCATAAAGTGTGGTTTATTCATAGCTTTGGAGGTGAGGCTTAGTGAGCTAGAGGCTCGGGTCCATCAACTAGACCATAGTACGTCAGATGCGGTAGGTAGTCAGGCTAACATAGCGGCGGAGCGGCCTAGAGTTACTGCAGCGAGCAGTCCCCCTGTAGCACCCGAGCAGCCGGCCAGTCAGGGCGGCTGGATGATGGTTCGAAGGAAGCGTAGCCCAAAGAAAAGGGGCGTGGATCACTATCACTTGCTTCACATATCAAACCGTTTTTCCCCACTCAGCGACACACCCGCTGAGAAACCCACCCTGCTGATTGGCGATTCTATAGTCTGGTATGTGAGGCCAGCAGCCACAGCCATAGTCAGTTGTATCTCAGGAGCCAGAGCGGGTGACATCGAGGCAAATTTGAAGCTGCTGGCAAAGAGTAACCATAAGTACAGTAAAGTTATCATACATGTCGGCACTAACGACACCCGGCTACGCCAGTCGGAGGTCATAGACTTAACATTGAGTCGGTTTGTAATGTTGCAAAGAGCATGTCGGACTCCGTAGTTTTCTCTGGTCCCCTTCCTAATTTGACCAGTGATGATATGTTTAGCTGCATGTCATCGCTCCATCACTGGTTGTCATGGTGGTGTCCAGCAAACGACGTGGCCTTTATTGACAACTGGCCGGATTTTTGGGGAAAGCCTGGTCTGATTAGAAGAGACATCATTCATCCCACCCGGGATGGTGCAGCTCTTATTTCTTGGAATTTGGCTGATTCTCTTAGACGCTCTCCCTGACAATCCAGGGTGGAGCTTCTCAGCTGCTTCTCGAGGACCGCCCCCGACCACTAAAAATAGAGAAATCAACCATGTAGCTGCTAATGTTAACATGGTGCCAAACAAAAACATAGAATTGGTGTCAATTCCCCATCCTCCAAAAGTCTGCTTAGCGCACTGTGATAGTGGCATTAACCAAAATAATCTGATAAAAATAAAAACTGTCAGACACGTGGAGCCAAGAGAACTCGTAGTTAGATGTGGACTACTGAATGTGAGGTTTCTTGGCTCTAAGTCTCTGTTAATCAATGATCTAATTACTGAGACTCGTTGCGATGTCTTCTGCTTATCAGAAACATGGCTACAAGAGGGAGAGTATGTGAGCTTAAATATAAAATGTAATTATAATACATTCGAAAGCCTCACACTTAGTCTAACTTTTCCAAAATGGAGATCAGTAAAGCCAGTCTTGTTGGTAGTGGTGTACCGGCCACCTGCTGGTGCTTATGTTGCCCCCTTAAAATGACCACGTGGCAACAGCTTCTCCTTTTTTTGTCTTTATTTGAGCTCCAAAAAGTTTGTTACATTTTTACACACAAAAACGGTCCCACGTCCCACAGTAGATCTAAGCATCAAGCTGGTACCTGCATCGCAACCCATCTCACCTGAGAGTGATTGTGGGCCTGCTTATAAGCTTATCTACCGGGTCACGTGACGTCGACTTCCGTTTTATAAAACCAAATATGACATTACGACAGTGATATGAAATCAATAGATCTGTTTCTTTGCCATAACAAATTCCAGGTGGAATAAAGAAAATATTTAAAGTGCACAAAAAAAATAGGTTGGCTACACCCTCCCCCACTAAAAAAAAAATGTTAAACATTTTAAAATTTTACCAGGGCTCTAGCACATCTGTTACTATAACAAAATCAATAGTCACACCATAAGTCTGATGTCAACCAATGTTTTAGAATGGAAATCATGTCCATTGCTCTCATGTCCATTGTCTCTGATAGGGGAAAACACAAGACCAGCCGTCCACTTGGGTCGTTGGGGGGCACGTCCGAAGCATTGGTGGGCCCCCCAATCTTCAGAACTAACTCAAGGAAAATACCTTGACCCAAAATTCTATGGCAACAATACCATGTTCAGTGAGACTTAGAACCATATACTACATAAAAATATGTTACTTAAAGTACATAAAATACTATTTCACTCTACTGCATCCAATAAGGACTATAAAGTGCAAGGTGCTTTACTGTATAAAGCAAAAAATATACAGTGCTTTAGCGGTTCCTACAATCAATAAAACACTTTACTACTGCACTGCAACTAATCATAAAAAGGATATAGGTTGGTTGATGTGATGTTGTCTCGAGCCCTTGCTGGCCGAGACACAACGGGACAACTCTGCAGTTCTCGAGTCGTGGGCTGGCCAAGGTGGTCGTAGGTGAAGAGGCGCCTGGGATGTCTCGCTCTCACTGGTCTGCTAGGGCGTGGCTCAGAAGCTTCCTCGGATGAATCGGAGGATGATGGTTCAGGCTCTGATGAATCCACCCCTGATGCTGGCTCCGGCTCTGCCTCCGACACGATCACCTCAACTCTCTCTGCAGGTGCAGCTCTCTGCTCAGTCTGTACAGGTGTAGGGGCTCTGGGCTGAAACTCTTGGGCAGAGGGATCAAGTGGCTGAGAAGCAGGTTGGTGTGGCATGAAGAGATGGTATTCTTCATCACTCGAGCTCTCTATAGCTGCAGGCTGGATGCTATACTTTGTCCTTCTCCCTCCTTCTGACGATCCTCTGGCACCCATGATCCTTCTTGGGGGACCAGTGACAGCAGGGGCAGGCTCAACCAGGTAAGGGCAAGGCAGGAGTAGATTCCTGTGCAGCACCCGTTGTCTTCCTGCAACATTCAGAGGCTCAACAAGGTAAACAGGACTTTCAGGACCTTTACTTCCTCTCATCACATGAATGACGTCTTCCCAGTGGCTGCGAAGCTTCCCTGGACCTCCTCGCTGTGTGAGGTTTCTCACCAGCACATGGTCACCTGGCTTCAGGGTGGAGCTCCACGCACGCTGGTTGTAGTAGTTTTGCCCTCTTTTCGCTGACTTCCGCATGTTTTTTAGGGCAATGTCATACGCTTCTTGCATCGCCTCCCTCCACTTCTCAGCGTAGCCCGCAGGAGTCTGCCTTTCCGTCTCACCGGCTTTTGGAAACAGGAGATCTACAGGGAGGATAGGTTCACGTCCAAAGAGCAGAAAAAAAGGAGAGTAGCCCATTGCCTCGTGAACGGTGGAGTTGTAGGCATGAACCACTTTGTTCAGGTGCTCCTTCCATCTGGTCTTCTCCGTCTCCTCCAGGGTCCGCAGCATACTCAACAGAGTCCTGTTAAAACGCTCAGCAGGGTTAGCTTGGGGGTGGTAAGGTGTGGTGCGAGAGTGATACATACCACAGTATTTTTGTAGTTTTTCAAACAACTGGTTCTCAAACTCTCGCCCTTGGTCATGGTGGATCTTAGCTGGAAAACCAAAGCGTGGGATAAAATCATCAAACAGTTTTTTAGCTGCAGTCTTCCCAGCCTTGTCTTTGGTTGCGTAAGCTTGAGCATACTTGGTGAAATGGTCCACCAAAACCAAGATGTACTCTTCACCCCCCTTGCTCTTCTCTAGATGTAAAAAGTCTATGGATATCATCTCAAATGGTGCTGAGGTCTCAATACTTTGGAGTGATGTTCTAGTGACTCTGTTGGGCTTTTTCCTTTTAATGCAGGTGCAGACTTGGGTGACGTAGTGCTCCATCTCCTGTCTCATTTTTGGCCAAAAGAAACGGTCTCAGGCCAGAGCTACCATCCGGTCAGCACCTAGGTGTCCCATCTCCTTATGGAGGTACTTGTACACTAGGAGCTTCATGGGCTCTGGCACTACTAGTTGCATCCTGTTGTTGCCTTTTCTCCACAGCAGTCCATCTTCCTCCAGGCGCAGCTTTGGCCATTCCCTCAGGAGGGCTCTGATTGGTTCCCTCTCTGCAGCTTTCTCCCTATACTTTAGGTAAGTATGTGTTCTTTTCAGGTTGGAGACCCGCTGGATGACTGGATCTGCCTTTTGTTGGGCCTGGATATCTTGGATGGAAAAAGGCTGTATTGGTGGTATAATACTGCCATCTTCTGGCAAGACCTCAACATTACAGGTTACAGCAGAAATCCAGTTTGTCTCACCCATCTGGCTACTCTGTAAAGTTTTGCACACCGTGTCCAGAACATCCGGTTTGCATTCCTTGGTACACCCTTGCATGATGGTCTCAAAGGGCGTTGGTCTGCGGGATAGAAAGTCAGCGTCTCTGTTGGCTGCTCCAGGCCTGTACTTCAGCGTAAATCTGTAGTCTGCCAGCTCCGCAACCCAGCGATGACCAGTGGCGTTAAGCTTTGCTGACTTGGTGACATAAGTTAGTGGGTTATTGTCACTATAGACTGTGAAGTGTGGCACATGGAACAGATAATCACGGAAACGCTCAGTTATAGCCCATTTTAGTGCCAGGAATTCCAGTTTACCTGAGTGCAGCTTGTCGTTCTTTTCTGCTGGTGTCAGGGTTCTGGAACCGTAGCCAATCACCCTCAGGATGCCATCCTGCCGCTGGTACAATACAGCACCGAGTCCTTCTTCAGAGGCATCAACATGGAGGGTGAAAGGCCGCTCAAGATCAGGATACGCCATAATAGGTGGATTTGTCAATTGGTTCACAATACTTTGCAAAACAGCTCTATGGGTCTCTGTCCAGTGCACTGGAGAGGAAGGTGGAAGCTGAGCACTAGGGCGTTTTGTCCCCCTCTTGTGGCAGTGTTTTAGCTCACCTTTCGGCTTCGCTAGCAGCTCATACAGTGGTTTTGCCATCCTGGAGAAGTCCTGGATGTAGGCTCGATAATAGCTCAGAAATCCAAGCAATTTCCTCACATCCCTCACTGTAGCTGGAGTCTGATGTGTGAGCGCCTTTACTGCCTCCACCTCCTTCGGGTTCATCCTGTAACCTTCTGCAGAAATAACACGCCCGACATAAGTAACCTGTGGCTTGAATAACTCATTCCACAGGCCCTCTGTCTTCGCAGGACTTGTCTGACATCTTGCACATGCTGTTCAAATGTGCGGCTGAAAACAAGGACATCATCCAAGTAAGGTACACAAACTTCTTCCCTCAAGCCACCCAGACATCCCTCCATGTGGCGTTGAAAGGCAGCCGGGGCATTTGAAAGCCCAAATGGGATTCTGATCCACTCATAGAGTCCCCATGGTGTTATAAAGGCTGTACATGGTCTACTCCTCTCACTCATGAAACCTTGATGGTAGGCCTTACCTTGGTCCAGAACAGTGAACCAGGAATTTCCACCCAGGTTTTCCAGAATTTCCTGGATCCTGGGGATGGGATGTCGATCTGGCAGGGTCTTTTCATTCAGCAGCCTGTAGTCAATGCATAAACGAAAGGTGCCATCCTTTTTCCTAACACAAACTACAGGCGAAGAATAAGAAGAGTGTGACTTTTGGATCCAGCCTCTGTTTAGCAAATCCTGAATGTGAGCTTTCACTTCTTGGTACAGGTGTCGTGGGATTGCATTATATGTTCTTTGGACAGGAACAGGGTCTCTCAAACTAATGTCCATTTGTAAGTCAGTAATGCAGCCAGCGTCCCACTCACCTCTGGCAAACACGTCACATTCCTCCCTCAGCAGCTGCCGAACTCCGCGCTGCTGCTCTGCGGAGAGGTGACTCAGGTCCACCGGCGGGTCCCAGGACTCCTCCTGTGGCGCCTGACTAGGCTGCTCCAGTGGTGATGCGGTTCTGCTCTCCGATGGCTGACACTCTATAGACTTGGGCTCCAACGGATAGATTGCATCAATACTACACAACCAGCCAAATGTTGTGCAGCCACACAGTGTGATGTCACAATTTGTTGTGTTCTCAACAGTCACTTTAACCCTTGTGTTATCTTGAGGGAGCTGAATGAGTTGCTCTCTTACCTTGAGTCCTGTGGGCCACGGTGTCTCCAGGTTGGGCTCTAACAAGACGTGAGGTCCAAGCTGTGCACTCTGTTGGAGAAAATTACATTGCACTACGATGGTCTTGTTCCCTGGAACAGTAACTGGCCATCTCCCTGAGCGAACCAGAAGGGAGTTGTTTTCATGGATCTGCTTCTTTAAAACTGCTAAGACAGCTCTGGCTGTTTTCTGTCCCACCTCTAATGCAGAGCAAAGTCTCTTTATCATGTGGTCAGCTGGAAGACAGTTCTCAGAGTCCTCACTTTTCAGAGCCAATTCCTCAATCACATTAAATCCAATGATGGGACGTTCCAACTCTGTCGCAACCACGAGAACTGGTACAACCACAGGCTTGTCACTCATCCCAGGTACAGCATTTTTGCATAGTGTAAACTCCACTTCAATCCAACCCTGATATGGGATCTGTGTGCCATTTGCCGCCGACAGGTCCAGCCCACCTTCCTCCAGTAACTCCTCCACCGGCCTCACAGTAACATCAGGCAAGTGTCTCTGCTTCCACTCGGCCCCGATGATAGACACTTGAGAGCCAGTGTCAGTGAGCCAGTGGAATAAAGAAAATATTTAAAGTGCACAAAAAAAATAGGTTGGCTACACTTATCTGGAGTTTCTGTCTGAGTTCTCAGATTTTTTAGCTGGTTTAGTGCTCAGCTCAGACAAAGTCATCATAGTGGGTGACTTTAACAGTCATATAGATGTTGACAGTGACAGCTTTAAATTAGCCCTTACATCTCTCTTAGATTCATTGGGAGTCTCACAAAAAGTGAAAGAACCGACTCACTGCTTTAATCATATCCTGGATCTGGTTCTCACCTATGGTATAGATACTCATCACCTGTTAGTGTCGCTGCTGAATTCTCTTCTCTCAGACCACTTTTTATTTACATTTGAGTTCAGGATTTGTGGCATTAAAAGAGGAAATTAAACGTGTCATTACAGCAGATCCCTTTCTGAAGATGCTGTGAATAATTTTAAGGAGGTCATTCTCTCTCATCTCCCTATGGTGGAAAATGATAGAATAGCTGAGGGCAATGACCTGAATTTTACTCCGGCAGATATTGATTACCTTGTCAACAATACTGCCGATATGTTACATTCAGCCCTGGATGCAGTTCCTCCTCTGAGGAAGAGGGTTTCTTATCTTAGGAGCTCAGCTTCCTGATATGATTCACATATTCGTATGCTGAAGTAGAATGCACATAAAATGGAAAGGAGGTGGTACTCCTGTAAATCTGCGGACTCCCCTCTTGCCTGGAAAGATAGTTTAATAGTCTACAAAAGAGCCCTACGCAGAGCTAGAACATCTTATTATTCTTCATTAACAGAAGAGAACAAACATAACCCACGTTTTCTGTTCAGCACTGTAGTCAGGCTGACAAAGAGTCACAACTCTGTTGGTCCATGCATTCCTGCTACTCTCAGTAGTAAAGACTTTATGAACTTTTTTAGTGGGAAAATAATCAAAATTAGAGATGAGATTGGCCAGGCCTAACTGTTGACAGCCGTGGACGCCCCTGCAGCTTCGTTGATTTCTTCTGTTTCTGATTTGACTCTGGACTGTTTTTCTCCTGTGGGCCTCTCTGAGTTGACCTCAACTATCAGTAAAGCTAAACCATCTACATGCCTGTTGGATCCCATCCCAACTCGGCTGCTCAAAGATGTTATGTCCTCTATTGGTATATCAATTTCGGATCAGATTAACCTATCTCTACAATCAGGATATGCATCACAGGTTTTTAAAGTTGCAGTCTTTAAACCTTTGCTCAAGAAACCTTCTCTTGACCCGGACATCTTGGCAAACTATAAACCAATATCCAACCTTCCATTTATCTCTAAAATTCTGGAAAAAATAGTTGCTAGCTAGTTAGGAGAACACCTGCATAGAAATGATCTATTTGAGGTCTTTCAGTCAGGGTTTAGAACTCATCATAGCACAGAAACTGTGCTGATTAGACTCTCCAACGACCTCCTCATGGCCTCAGACAATGGATTAGTTTCTGTCCTTGTTCTGCTGGACCTCAGTGCTGCTTTTGATACCGTTGATCACAGCCTTTTGCTGCATAAATTAGAGCACACTGTTGGAATTAAAGGGACAGCATTAGGCTGGTTTAAGTCATACCTATCTGACAGGTTCCAGTTCATCCATGTTAATGACGTTTATTCTACACAGACTAGGGTCTGCTATGACGTTCCACAGGGTTCAGTTCTAGGACCAATCCTTTTCACTTTATACATCTTGCCCTTGGGAAAATTTATCCAGAGCCATGGCATAAACTTTCATTGCTACGCTGATGATACGCAGCTGTACTTATCTATGAAACCAGAGGAAACAAAACCTTTGGCTAAACTTCAAGGGTGTCTTAATGACATTAAGTCCTGGATGTCCTCTAACTTTTTGCTTCTAAACTCAGATAAAACAGAGGTTATTGACTTTGGTCCTAAACACCTGAGGAATGGATTGACTAGGTTTATGCTGGCTTCCAGCACAGCTGTGAAAAACCTTGGAGTCATTTTTGATCAGAATATGTCATTTAAGCAGCATATTAATCAGGTTTGCAAGACTGCCTTTTTTCATCTCCAAAATATTGCCAAGATTAGTAGCATCCTCTCCCAGGTGATGCTGAAAAATTAATCCATGCGTTTGTCAGTTCTAGACTGGATTATTGTAATGCGCTGTTAGCAGGATGTCATAAAAGCTTGCTGAATAGCCTTAAATTGATCCAGAACGCAGCAGCGAGGGTGCTGACAGGAATCCGCAAGCGAGATCACATCTCTCCCGTGTTAGCCTCCCTCCATTGACTTCCTGTGAAATTTCAAATTGAGTTTAAAATTCTGCTTCTCGCATATAATGCTCTTAATGGCCTAGCTCCGCGCTATTTACAAGATTTTATAGCACGTTATGCTCCTAATAGAGTTCTTCGCTCTCAGAGTGCAGGATTACTCATCTTTCTGAGGTTTTGGTCTCTTTTGAAAGGTAACACTCTGAAGTTTTCCCCCCCAACTGTCAGAATCACTGTAAGTGCTACTAGCATTGAGTAATTTTGAACACACTGAAATATAAGTTTTTTTATTTCAGCCTGAAATTTTTTTTGTAAACAGATGTCTGCAGATGAGTGCAGCTGTGACCTATTTTACACACGTTTTTGTAAGAGTATGTCTAGGCGTTTCCAAAAATGGCCATTTGGAGTCTCCAAAAGGACACTTGGATAAACATGGCCACATACCTCGGATAAAAGGACATAACTCTTGAACGCTTCATCGTACAGTCATAATCTTGGCCTCTAATGAAAGGTGACCCTTAGAGGGATCCTATCCCACATCCAGATTCACTATCAATATTGCTGAAAAAAAGTTACTGAAATATTAAGCTAAACTTTGCATATAAAAAGAGTCAAAACAAGTGTTGTTGTGGATAATGTAATTTATATTAAAAAACACAGCAAACAACACAGCAAACTATTCACATATTTGAACATATTTACAATTATAACCATTTACAGGTTGGCAGCATGCCAGTTACTGTAGCAATCTCTAGTCGGTATCAAGCACAAAGGCACATCACAAGAGGAGCATTTTAACTGTGTTTTAGCATGACAGTGCCTGCACTTCAGCCTACCAGTAGTCCTCTGCCCACTGATAAAAACCAGTATGTGATGTGCTCCCCGCGGAGCGGGAGGTGGGACGGGTCTGGCTGTGGAGGAAGACCCTGCTTCTGCCAGCTGCTCGGTGAGGGTCTCCCAGAATGCCTTCTGGTGCAGAGGGATCTCTCCTCTCCATCCATACACCTGGAACAACAATGAAAAAATATATACAAAAACATAAATATGTGCAACACAAAAATTGTTTCGTTTCAAAATGAATACACAGTTGAATATACAGCCCATACCGGCTGTACTCCTTCACAGCTGGTGGAACTGAGATGTCCTTCATCTGCCAACATCCATCTGACCCTCTATGTGACCACTTGCAGACTGGCTCCCAATCCACATCTGAATCATCAGATGACTGCCCATTATGTAAAAATAAAGAAATAAGTCAAATTTTCCATCTTTTCTGTCTTGTACTACTTTACACAATGAAGCACCCCACCCACGCACACACACACACACACACACACCCCAATAAACAAACTCACACATACTCCTCCCCCCCACACAAACACAAACAAAGGCCTTAATATTTATTCAAAGTAATGCTTGTTTATGTCGAAATATACAGTAATACGTAATATAATATGAATAATACTACCAATTATGATACAATATATACGTAATAATTAGTGCTGGGCAAGTTAACGCGTTATTATTGTGTTAACGCATTAATTTAATAACGCCGACATTTATTTTATCGCGCTTTAACACATGTTGCTCACGTGCTTTTGTCTTGAAAAGTCTGTTACTGGCTGCTGCGGAACCGGAAAATAATTGGCAGGTAAACTTGTGGAAAAGTTTAAACAGACATGGAAGGCAGTAAAAATCAGTGTACTTTCCAGTTCGGTAGCAACTCAGGAAGCAATATTAACAATTATGTCTGAAAAATAAAAAAAGATTTTCAAACCCCTTTGTTCAAGACGATCGCGTCAGATTCACTGTTCACTGTCGTGCTATTCTCAAGCTGGTTACTGCAGTGCGGCTCTATCTAGTGGCACAAATATGTAACGACAACAGAAAGTCTATTCCTTAATTATAAAACACAGCCATTACTGGTCACATAAACCAGACAATAAAATACTAAAAACAAATTCAGTCCCGTGGCCTTGTTTGCTAAAATTGAAATATTAAAAAACAGGCATTTTTTTTGTGTTAGATTAAAAAACGAGAAAAAAAGTCACTTTTTAACTTTTTTAATTTTTGATTGACAGTTGAAAATGGAAAAAAAAAAACAAATGATACACAAATAATTACAGATTGATAAAGTTACAAAACTTTTACATGGACATTTTCATTTTAAAGTTCTCCCAGATGGAGGATTCAACAGAAACAAGGTTATTTGTAACAACTGCCAAGTTGAACTCCCCCTTAAAGGTTTCTGCTGTTACCTCAGAAATGACCTGTTTTAATGTTCTGATTGTGGCCTCTAGATTGTTAGAATTTTGTTGGTAGACTTTTTTTTATTATTCATAAAAAAAACAGGATGACATTAATGCCCTGGCAGTGGCAATAACCTTTATTTTATTTGACATTTTTTAAGATGAGACTGACATTAAATATGTGTTACTGACAAGTGCTGATGTTAAAAGTGTTTGAACAACAAATGTTATGGCACTTTAGTTCATATGGCAGCAGAACATTTAAATAAAAGTGACCTTTACACTACTTTTGAATTCATTATTAGATTTTTCGTATACATTGCGATTAATCGTGATTAATCAGGGAAATCATGCGATTAATCGTGATTAAAATTTTTAATCGTTGCCCAGCCCTAGTAATAATAGGCTGTAATATAAGTCATAATTTAGACAAATACTTACTTATCCAGAGCAAAGTCTTCTCCAACGGAGAAAATGTCTTCTGCGCAGGCGTGTGCTCTCTTATCTGATCTTATCTGATCTCCTCTCCTGACTCGTCACTTTCACGACGAGCAAATTCCTCCTCTGCCTTCTTGGACAGTCTTTTTTGCCATTTTCTACAATAAAGACGCTCCCAAACTCAAAAACGCTGAAAAACAAGCCACAATGCGGTGCACCCCACCGTAACGCACGGTCACGGGCATTCCCTGACTGAAGATAATTTGCATTACGCTGGGGTTCTTTGTTAACCTCTTTATCTCCATCCCCTCAAGCGTCACATTGTTTTCAGAATTTCATTGGCTATTCAATGCGTCAGTCATCAGCACGATTGATTCTAACTGGCTGGTTTTTTTATAACTCAAAGTAGGACATGGCTTCCTTTCAACGCTGGCCCTTATTGGCTGTTGTAGGCTGTGGACAGGACAGGGAAGCTGCTGTATGGCTGTATGAGGTGTCAATCGAAAGTTCAGATGACTCCCTCCATTTTAAGACCAAACACACATATGTCAACACAGGAAAAAGCGTTTTATGACGAAGAATACGCGGAAGTTACTGAACACCGACCAGCTACCAGTGGTGGTTTTGTGGATATTTTCTGGTATAATATTGCATTTTGGACTTAATACTTTACTGGATTGGATTGACTGGACCTTTGTGAGTTCAACCAGACCATTTTAGTGGGAATATTTTTGATCGGACGACTTTTATAACGCTCATAAGGTGAGTTGCGTCGATTTTGTAACTGCTTGTTTGTTTGTTTGTGGTGTGACAAAGGCGTTGATTGTACCTGCTGTTATGATTATACCCTGAAATGGTTTACATTAATTGAATCACAAGAATCTTAGCTTTCCAAAGATATGTAGCATGAGTGCCTCACGTAACATATGACCTGTGTAAATTACGGTTTAGTTTTGGAAACTACAGAAATTTGGACTGACGGTCCGCGGCAGGGCCGTCAGTCTAAATTTCTGTAGTTTCCTTCGGAATGTTAACAGTTTAAAACTTAATTGAAAACATTTTTGTTCAGTAAAGCCTTCAGTTAGTCTTAACTATAGTGTGTAGGGGCTAATAGTTATAGCCATAGTTGTAGTAGCTCAGACTAGAGTAGCTCGTCTTAACCACAGCTTCGTCATAGTTATGCTGCTATAGGCCTATGCTGCAGGGGGACACCAACATGATCTGCTGAGTGGTGTCTCAACTGCTTTTCTTCTTTTCCTTCCCCTTCCTCCTCCCTTCCTCCCCCTCCAGCTCATTCATGGTTACTTGGGAGCACCTTGTTGCTGTAACTGTGCTCCATATTCCTTGCTTTCCTATGGTTTGTTGTGCTGTTTTTGCCCCCCCTTTTCTTTCTGTGCAGGCCAAAGTTTCCTGGGTTTCGTGCTGACTTGCAGTTCCATCATCTGTCCATACCCGGGTTCTCCTCCACTTGTGTTTGGGGTGCCAACTGGCATGGTGATCGGCGACCTGGTCCTCTGGCCATTTCATCCCAGTGCTGCTACCTCCATCTGTTTATGTTTATATGGTCGTTGTATTTAGTCATTTGTGTGCTCTCCTCTCTCTGTCCTCCATCCTCTCTCTGTCCTCCGTCCTCTCTCTGTCCTGTCTCCCCTCTTTTCTTTCTCTACCCGGCTGGCCTTCAGCAGGAAGGTCCCCCCATATAATCCAGGTCCTGCTCAAGGTGTCTTCCTCTTAAAGTCTAAGAGTTTTTCCTTGCCACTGTTTGGCTTAAAGGTTTTTTCTCTCTTTGTGGGAGTTTTTTACCTGCCCTTATTATTGATTGGATTTGATATTATAATCTTAATTAATGATATTTGCTCAGGGGTCATGCTCTGGGTCTCTGTAAAGCGCCTAGAGACAATTGTCATTGTAACAGATGCTATACAAATAAATTGAATTGAATTGAATTGAATTTTACCTCAACACCCTTACAGGTATCATATACTATATGAGCAGGTCTATCTGACACTAAAGAATGTGGAAATTTCAGGATACAAAAGGCAAAAATACAGTAGCGCTGATACTCGCAGCTCCCAGAGTTTACTGAAGGTAAACATAGCTGTTGGCTCTGTATCTTGGTTTGAAAGCGGTGCGTCCGAGCTGCTCTGCTATTGGCTATCGCTTAGCATCTTCCTGGCATCCCATTGGCTAGGAGGGCCCCTTGTCTGTATGAGCATAACCCAGCAACTCAGGTAAACAAACAATTTTTACCTCCGCCAAGGAGGTTATGTTTTTGCTGGCGTTTATCTTTCTGTTTGTCTGTCTGTCTGTGTAAAAGATAACTCAAAAAGTTATGGATGGATTTTGATGAAATTTTCAGGAGTTGACAGAAATGTGAAAAGGAAGAACTGATTTCATTTTGGGTGTGATCTAGAAGAAATCCTGGATTCTGGATCACTTTCAAATTTTCGATAATTGTTGCAATTAATGGAGGTCTGCGCTCTCAGAGTGCTTTTTTAGTTCTAACATGTATTTCTTACAGGTTTTTATGTCATTTCATGTATTATATATAATTTATAAAAAGAAATAATGTCCGAATTTCGGGGGGATTGGAACAGATTAGGGCATTCACGTCTCTACTTAAAAATTTTTCAGGTTACGAAACTACTTCCAGAACCAATTAATTTCGTAAGCACTGTATAAATATATGAATGCATACATAAAAACACTTTTTGCCTATGAATGAATAAATAAATAAATAAATAAGATACATAATTGGACATGAAATGAATAATAAAAATATGTCTCACATGCCCATTTTCCAATGTTAACAACATCAGTACGGGGTCAGCGTAAGGTCAACGTGACTGCCCAGTTAGCTTACGTCATAATATCATTTAACCACTGGAATTTTATTTCACAGATAGCAAAGAGAACTTTTTAGCAGCATCATGGATCATTTTCTAAAAAGAGAAGCCCCACAGGAACGGAACATCACAGAGGAGCTGACTTCTTCATCAAGCCTTCATCCACCAGCTCTGAGTCTGCACCATAAGTACCAAAGGTAGCTGCTAGCGATAAGACTAAAAAGAAGCAATACAAGGATGATGGATGGAAGCAAGCACATCACGGATGAAAAGAAGCTTTCCTGCTGAGGCCTACTCTGGTGCAGTTATCGTGTTCAGGTTATTTAAACTAAATAAATGGTATGTATGCATTTACAGTCAGAGCGATGCAGTGTGGCTTTGGATTATATTTTACTCTGGGGTGTTGTGAGATTTTATTCACTTTTGAAAGGTGTCGTGACTGAAAAGAGGTTGAGAGAGGCTGGTCCAGAAGATCAAATCAGGTCAGAAATACATTGAATCCAGAAAACATGCCAAACACAGCAAAGGGAGCAACATGCTGAATGATGCTTAAGTAGGAGAATTGAAAATATTCCTAAATTGGAATAGAAATCTAGTGATGAACTCCCATAAATGTATTAAGATAAAGCACAACACTTAAAAGCATAAATCCAAGAATAAACCTTCGGCAGGAGATGAAAATTTTCATACTATAAGTCTTGAAGTTGAGAGTGAGAAAGGCTGGTTAACAGTGTCAAACACGTATTTTGATGTATGCAATTGATAACCTGTAAAAAATAAAGGAGGATGAACTGGATAAGCAAAGAAATTACCTGTCAGCTAATGATTAACACATAGGTGTGTGATCGAGCGAGAGCGAGAGAGATAGACTTGTGAACCAACTGACACTAAGCTGTCTGTATACTGGAGCTGCAACCTGGCCGCACATCCAAAATGGCATGACAAAGGCTGGTTAACAGTGTCACCATGCAGTTTGATGTATGTGATTACCTGTATAAATAAAGGACAATGAGCTAGATAAGCAAAGGAATGAGTCAGCTAATGATTAACATGCAGGTGTGTGTGGTGGAGAGAGAGAGAGACAGAACTGCAGCTCCACTGTCTCCTTTCAGTCAAAATCCCAATCTTTTAAGTCCAGAACCAGAACTGCTGCTCCAACATCAGTGTATGACCTCACAAATGCACTTCTGGATCAATGGTCAAAAATCCCCATAAACACACTCCTAAACCTTGTGGACAGCCTTACCAGAGGAGTTGAAGCTATTAAGGCTGCAAAGGGTGGACCCACATCATATTGATTAGGAATGAGATGAACTAAAGCTCATATGTGAGTCAAGGCAGGTGTCCCAATACTTTTGGCAATATAATGTATGTTTTCATGCTGACCACCATCTGTGAATGTGGTGTGAGAAAGGCTGGTTAACAGTGTAAATCATGTATTATGTTGTGTGTGATTACCTGTAGAAATAAAGCAGTATGAGCTGGATAAGTAAAGCAATGACATCATCATTAACCCTTGTGTGATGTTAGGGTCTTTTGGACCCATTTTCAATCTTTAATGAAATAAAAATCATACAAGTAATACTTTTTTTAACTTGAAACTCATTGTCCTTGGCTTATTTTATGTGAGGGGCATGGAGGATAACTTTTTTGGGGGGAGCTCCCACTCTACACCCCCCCTTCACATTTACATCACTCTCAGGGTGTTTGGGTCCAAAGGACCCCAATGTAAAACAAACGGGCAGCAGTCTACTCTACAGCTTTAGTGTGAACATTGGAATAGGACCATATAGATTGTTGCATACCTTTACTTGCCTTCCTTCTACCAGAGACTAGAATACCTGAACAGAGGGTGGAGTGGGGGATATATTTTTCCCAATCAAACTTGACCCAAGGGGGCGGGGCTTCGCTACCACGCCATTATGCAACAGGAATCCTACATCCCAGCCCCTGTGTGTGCTAGAGACATGATGCATGCACCAGGGGGTCAACAGGGACAGCCCTGAGTGCACCTTACTGTCCCACAACCACCCTTGATCAAAGGGGGCGGGGTTTCACTACCATGCCACCTGCAATACAAATCCCACAATCAAGCCCCTGTGTGAAATCAATTCCATGCAATAAATATCAATAGTACTGAAGGCCTGCTTTCCTTTATTTATAAGCAAGTTGACTGTAGTATTGATCATAACTGTTTTACTGTATGTGATGTATTTATAGATAATATAGAAGAGGTCAAGGTACATGGTACCTGATATGGTCTAATAATAGTATCAATAGTGGCTTGGAGGTCAGACTCCACCCCCTTGGACCAATGTAGATTGGGTACTGGTCAGAAACCACCCACAAGCAACACCCTGGTGAAGACAGTGTCTCTTTGGCCCTCACAAGGGCTAAGTTGTGGGATTCGTCGCATGCATGATGGCAAAACTCCGCCCCCCAAGGTGACAGTCAGTACAGGGAAGGTCAGTGACATCACAGCAATGCACCAGTAACCCTCCAGTGAAGACACCGTGTCTCTAGCCCACACAGAGGCTGAGAAGTGGGATTCGTGGTGTGCGTGATGGCGAAACTCCGCCCCCAAAGGTCGAGGTCATCATAGGGAGGGTCAGTGATGTCACAGCTTCCCACCAGTAACCTTCCAGTGAAGACATTGTGTCTCTAGCCCACACAGAGGCTGAGAAGTGGGGCTGGTGGCGTGGAAAAAAGCGTTTCAAATAGGCTCCGCCCCCTCAGGTTGGAGAAACCTAGTGGTAAGTCAGTGACCTAAAGGACATCCTCAAGTTTCCTCCGGTGAAAACAGAATGTCTCTAGCCTGCACAGGGGCTGAGTTATGGTATGAAACCCCAAGGGGTCCAAAGGACCCCTTAACACCCCGAGAGTGCAGAAAATCCTAACACCACACAAGGGTTAACATGCAGGTGTGTGTGATCGAGACAGAGACAGAGACAGACAGAGACAGAACTGTAATTCAAAAACCGAATAAAATTTTGAAAACATTTTTGAACCGTGAGCGCCACAAGGCTTTCAGGAACACGGTGACATATTTTGTATTTGGTAAATATCTACTATTTTTAAATTAGAGCAGTTTAAAAAGATATAAATGTATCCTTTGGAGCTGGAGCCTGTCTATTCTGTCAAACGGCAACATGATCTGCTGAGCAGTGACTCCACCACTCTTCTCTTCCTTCCCTTTCCTCCTCCCCTTTCCTCTTCTATGCTCATATCATAATTAACTGATTGACTGCCAGACAGCTGCACAGCAGAGAGCCTCATACTGCCAGCGTTTTGGAGCATTTTGACTGATTTTCCAAGACCCATAGAATATTGTGTTCTATGACTCTTTGAACACTGAAACCATCAACATAAAGGATAGACTTTTTTCTTTCATCAGGAAAAAAAAGTTTGTTTCTACCTTCTTCCAATCTTAAGTAATCAGCAGTAGAACATGGGGAAGTTTCACCAAAATCACCCATTTCTGACCAAACAATAGAGAAAATGAGCTTTTTGTGAAGAGAAGCAAAACAATGAGTTTAACACAAATATTTGTTGTTTTACTGACACTTCAAACATCTGAACAGTGGTTTCCTTCTATAGAACCAAAGAAACAAAAGGCAGAAGGTTTTTGATGGCAAAAATAATGATTTATTTACACATATACAACATTATATAACACATTTTGACATTTAAAACAATGAACACATATTTACAAATATCCAATTCAGGTATGCATTGTGTGTGTGTGTGGGTGTATGTGTGTGTTCCCACCCCTAAACAAAACTTTTTTTTGTGTGGTACACAGTGAAACACTCCCCTGCTGCAACGGAACACAACAAGGCCTGCACCACATTTTAGTCTCGCTGTGCTGACCCCTGCGTGCACAGACCCTACACCTCCTCGCTGGCCTGGACTTTTTGCTGGTGGGCATCAGGGGCACTAGTCTGTGTCTGCCCATGTCCCCATCAAGCCTGCTTGCAGGGTCTGTGTTGTAAGAGGCTCTCTGTCGGCCTTCCTCCAAGTCTCTGCTCCCCTCAACCCCCACCTCCTCCTCTTCCTCCTCTCCTCCCCCCACACGTCGCTTACCCGTCCAGGACTTGACTATTCTACGGATAAACTCCAGAAGGGTTCTGCACTCCCCTGGGTTTCTGGCTCTGTAGATCACAAAGGCGTTGTAAATGCAGATGTGGAACACATAGGCTACAAATTTCTTGGACCAGTTTAGTGACCGTCTGATGAATGGGTAATAGGCAACGTTTTGGTCCAATTTATCCACCCCATTTATCGACTCATTGTATGCTACAACACATGCTGGCTTCAGCTGAGAGACTTTTACCTTCTGTCCCCTCTGCCACACCTCAACCCTCTGCATGCTATCCTTATGGCAGGTTGTCACCATCTTTACCAGCCGTTTGTCCTCCCATGCCACAACCATAACCCGGCCATTGTGCCGCACAACTTTTCCCCCCTGCCCCAGCTCTGTTTTTGTCACCTTGCTGATGATTTGAGGTTCCCCCCGATTCCTCCTCAGTGTCCCACAAACATTAGTTTGTGCTCCCAGCAAACCCTTACACCAGGGGTCTCAAACTCATTCCTGAAAGGGCCATGTGGCTGCAGGTTTTTGTTCCAACCATGCAGAAACACAGCTGAGTTGTTTCACTCAATCAACTAGTTGTCTTCACTGAAGGTCTGAACCAGTTCAGTTGATTGAGTGAAACAAGTCAGCTGTGTTTCTGCATGGTTGGAACAAAAACCTGCAGCCACACGGCCCTTTCAGGAATGAGTTTGAGACCCCTGCCTTACACAGTGCCACAGAGTTGTAAAAGTTTTCCATGTAAAGTGTATAACCATGACCTGGTAAACGATCAAGGAGGGAGAAAACGGTATCCTGCAGAGTACTGGCTTCACTGACATAAGGCCGCATATTGAAGCAGTACCCTGTCTGAGAGTTACACAGTATATATATTTTATCCCATATTTTACAGGCTTCTTTCGGTTGTACACCCTGAAAGACAGCCGCCCCCGCCATTGTATCATTCCCTCATCAATACAGATGTTTTGCCCCGGTTGATACAGTTCTCTGAATTTTTCCACAACATAATCTAAAACAGGGCAGACTTTGTACATTTTATCTGCTGCATCCTGTGATGAATTATCATTATAATGAAAGAACTTCCATATGATCTGGAACCTGTTCCTTGACATAGTTTTACTAAAATAGGGTGTGGCATCAACTTCATCCACACTCCAGTACAGCTCAAGGTTTGGCTTTCTTACGTAGCCTGTGAGGAAGGTGAGTCCAAAGAAGGCCTTCAGTTCTGGGACCGACACTGGTTTCCACACATTACCTCGGCTATGTGGCAGACTGTCAGGGTGCGCTTCAAAGTACTGATGAGCGTACAAGTTGGTCTGGTCTGCAATGTGCTGCACCAGCTCGTCAGTGATGAAGAGCTCCAAGAAGTCCACCGGCAGGTCTGAGACCAGCTCTACAGCAGCTTTCCTGGGTCCAGGGGAGGCAGTGAAAGAAAACCTGTGTGGCTCCCAGGCCTCTACATAACAGACAGAGTCTTCCCCACGACACCTAGATGCACAACCTATGAATTACAGAAAAATATACAATCAGCATAAATATATTTTTGATATTGCTGCAGTGTGGAGATACTCCCTCCTTTTTTACACTCACCTTTCTTTGTTGCACTGCCAACAGGTGTGGAACTTGGACCTCCTCTGCTGGGTGCAGGACCTGAAAATTTTTTCAAAATAATATACAATTTTGATACCAAGATTTCAAAAGGCTCTAACTTGAAAGCAGTTTGAGATAAAGGTATACTGTCAATGAGAATAGCTCCAGATCGTCTCCACGACAACCAACAGGCTCATCAAAATTTATTCTCTACTTTTGATAATATTCCTCCTCTCTCAAGAACTCAGCCGCTGCCACATCATCATCACTGTGATCTCTGGTGCGCCATTTGCGGTGTTTTTTTTTCACCGGCTCCTCCCTTGTTGCCAGAACTGTTTCATCCCCACTACATTTTTCCATATTTGTGGTGTTATGAGCCCCCCTGATACCTGGACCTGCTTGGCGATCACACAATGCCTTTACCCCAGGTCACACTGAGCAGAAACAGCCCTGCATTCCTCCCTCTGCTGTGCCGCGGTCTCTGCGCCGCACGTCTGAGCCGGAGAGTTTTTTTTTAACTCATTTTATACAAAAAAAATTTGAATAGTACCACCACCAAAATGGTTCTCAGATTACAGACACACATGTCCACCATCTCCTGGTGAAAAGTAATAACTAGATGCTGGATATTCCACTAAATGAACTGGTGGGAGAAGATGGCGCTCACGTAACATGGACGGTTAGAAACAGGTGCGGGGAGGGATGAACGCGAGAACAAAGCAAAAGGAAAAGAGTTACTTCTAACTGCTCTCTGGTCTTTCTGGTGATGAGTCTCTGCTGCTCTCAGCAGATCCAACCGGCAGCCATTCGTCCAATGAATCTCTGTCGAAGTCGTTGGAACTTTCTCTGGAGCAGGGCTCTGGCAACACGGGCAAAGTCTGCCGTGAGCGCGGCTGAAGTCCTCTTGGACCTGGTTGCTCCTCCGCTGCTTCCCCTCCTCTCCTTCGCTCCGATCCTCCTCCATCACCTCCACCACCTCTATCATCTTTCCTCCGTTCACTCCTCGAACCACCGACACCGACACACTGTTTGTGTGTGAGCTGCTTGAATTGCTTCTTGTACTGTTTGCTTCCACGATTCGCCATTTTCTCCTCAAACAAATCTGCCTCGTGGCAGACTTTATAGGAAGTGTGGATGCTGCCATCTAGAGGATCTAAACACTAACTACGATGCTTAGAACTCTGATATTCATTGAGAAGCTCCGCCAGAGAGTTTCCAACCAACCCCGTTCAAAAACATATTTTGCGCAATTGACACCTATAGACGTCAATGACAGTGAATGAGTTAATTAGGAGCACCTTGTTACTGTAACTGCTCCATTTTCTTTCCTGTAGTTTGTTGCTCTTTTTTGCTCTTTTTTTCTCTGTATTTGCAGGTCATAGTTTCCTGAGTTTCATGCTGACTTGCAGTTCCCTCCTCTATCCATCCCAGCGTTTACCTCCACCTGTGTTTATAGCTGTGTTCGGGATGCCGGTTGCCGTGGTGACCGGTGATGTAGTCCTCTGACCATCTCACCTCAGTGCTGCTACCTGCATCTGTTTATTTAGTTATTATATTTATTCATGTGTGTTGTCTCCTCTCTGTCCTACCTAAGAATACCGTGATAATATCGTAAACCGTGATAATTTGGTCACTATAATCGAGATATCAAATTTTGCATATCGTTACATCCCTAGTTCAATGTTTGATAAACATAGCCTCAAATTATCCTCGATTTGCGCACAGTTGTGCAACACAAATGTATGCTTTAATATTATTATTATATGATAATTATTATTGTTATTATTATCATTATTATTAGAGCATGGTCCTGGTCCTGGTTCCAGACACACCCCAGCCAGTGCCACATTCCCTGCCACCACGGCCCAAGCCCCAACCAGTGGCCTTGTTTGAACAGATGAATGTGGCACCTTCAGGCATATGGAAATTGTACCCAAGAATGAACCAGACTCGTCGGGGTCCACAATCCTCTTCCTAATATCTTGGCTGATTTCTTTTGATTTTCCTGTGATGTCACCGAAGGAAGCAGTGTGTTTTAGGGTGTGACTTAAAAACTCAAAGTCGTGACATCATCATTTGGGCTTTGTCAAATTGTTTAAAGGCATAGTAACCTTAGAATATGTGAAAATATTCTATGTAAAATATGTAAAACCCACATCCTGGGTCTCTGAAAACTACCAAGAGACAATTTGTATTGTAATAGGCACAATACAAATGAAGCCGAATTGAGTTGAATAGTTGCACAGACTTCCAGAACAGTCTATGTTGAGATGGAAAATTAATATGTTGTCATCTCTGAGCTGAATGCAAAACTTGTCGCTGACTAAAGCTTAAAGATCAAGAAAGAATACTTGATTGAAATCGTGCATTTTACAGTGTGTGTTGTTCTCAGTGGTTTGATTTTCAGTGTTTTCACAGTGTTTTTGTAAAATAGTTTGGTCTCTGTGTGTGTGTTTGTGTATGCGTATTGGATTTGCTGCATCTGTCTCTCAGTGTTAGTAGTGATTATAAATACACTGACATGTTGGCTGGTTAATTAAGGTGTATAATTCTTGTTGTTCAGTGCTGTCAAATAAAGAGAGATGATAATAGACTGTGTGTGTGTGCGCACGCACGTGCGTGTGTGCATGTGTATAATGATAATTGGATGAAGGTTGGTGCTGTGAAATAATTGAACGTCTGAACTACAAATACAATGACAACAGCAGCGGCTGCAGGCTTCTTTTTGTTTGTTGTAAGTGTACAAGGAACAAATAGCAGCAATGTTTTGTCCATCTGACTGTAAGCACCCAAAATAAACAAGCGAGGAGGCTGAAACACAGAAAAACAATATAACACACTGCTTCCCTCAACTCACTCCTTCTAAATATCTATTATTGCTGACTTTCCTCTATATCACACACAACCAAACAAACAAATAGGTTCTAGTAATGCCTGAAATGGTCAAATAAAAAGCTTTTATCTTAAAGAAAGTGCATTTGCATTCATATGTACTTTTTACCCCCAACATATTTATATCTAAAATAATTACTATTCAATCATGGTACAGTAAAGATGATAAACAAACATTAAAGTATAGGTCATACAATCTAATACTCACATGTAAATATGTACGTTATTTTATGTAAAAAAAAATATTTGTTCTGCACTCATATTTTATCAATATGAAAAGAATAATAATTTAATTCATAAATATGTTGGTTGGCATGAACATGTTTCCCCTGGCAGAGTTCTTTGAATCCAGTTCATCTGTGATTCGTTTTCTGTCCTCTGCTTCCATCTACAGGTTGCAACAGCAATCAGACAAGACACAAGGTAGCACGGTCCTTGCATTTTTGCATTACCCTACTGAGAAACTAATTTGAATCTGAAATCCTGACGAAAACAGAAAGGATGGAAAACTACACGGGAGCAATGTCTTTATCATTAAGGGCTGGCTACATTTTGAAAGTAGCTGATGTATTTTAATAACATGAAACACTACCTGAAAGTTTAACCTTGTCTTAAAGGTTAAACTTTGTTGTGAAGTTGCTGCTAAATATTGACTTTAAATACAAAATCTAAATTCAATAACAGTGATATTAACAAATTAATGTGTTTATTTTTAATCTCCGAAACACTGAAACGATGTTTTGACGATTATCCTAGCTTTTCTATATTTTCCAAAGCTGGCATATTTGAAAAAGTAAATAATTTTAATCACTTTGGACAACTGGAAAAAAGTGTATTTTGTATAAATTTGCAGAGGTTCAATATGATTGTGCAATTTTTGCCTCCACCCCAATGCAATGGAGGTGAAATGACTGTCATACTCTCTTTACAAATCAAATTTCTGAGGCATTCAGCAGCAACATCCCCCTCTTCCCAGAAGCTGTCTGGATTATTGGGAAGGCTTCTTGGCTTTTCGCTCACAGAAATGGACATAATATTACTGCAGAGATTCCCTGCTTGTCTTACACACTATGTTCGGAACGGCATCGTGAGATGGGGGTGTGTTTTTTTTGTTTGTTTTTTTTAATTTGCTTTTATGTCACTTAAATATACTTGTATCCATGAAATGCTTAGAGTGGATGGTATACAGATATATTGGCGTAACAGAAATAAATTTAATTAAAATGAAATTCTGCAAGCTTTGTTGTTTATGTCAGTACTATTTCAAAGAACTTAGAAAATCAGACAATAAGATTTGTACAATGTGATCTGAGCTGTTTTCATGTCTTGAGATTGGCAACCACCCTTCCCCCTTCTTTCCCTTTGTATTTGTCGGCAACAAGATGCGCTGCACACTTAGGACTTTTCTTCATTGTTGCCATCTTAAGGGCTTTGCCTATATATTTCTATTTAATTATTTTTTTCATTCTTAATTTTCAACAAAATTATTAATGCATGGACCTCTCAGAAATAGTGTCAGCCTCACTTTATCTCTGTCTGCATTCACAGCAACAGCCTCTTAGCTGCAAATGTAAACTAACGTTTTCAGAGCCATTCAACATGCAAACACCGCTGAGGTCCAAAGCACAGACATTGTCAATGGTGATTATTAATCAATGTTTCATTTGCAAAATCAGTGACTGCTGGTTAACATATAGTGCTGTATTATTTCAGTGGGTTCTTTTTTGCTGTCTGATAACAGAAACATAAACAACAAAAAATAATTATGAATAATAACAGCTGTATTAATAATTAAACTATAATATATAAAAAATACATGGTAAGAGAGAATTAAACAAATCATAACTGCTGTTGTCAAAACATTAATCATTCTTATAAGAGTAAATATTCCTAAATAATACTAAATACACGGTGTTCTACCATTCTGTCTGAAAATACCAGGATGTAATCTTTTGATCATATTGTCCAACATAATATTCAACTCAGAAAATCTGCTTTTAACAAAGAATCAAAATTCATACCTTGAAGCAAATGTTTGTTCTCTTTTCACCAGTTGTAACTATGAAATACAAATTGTAAGACAGTCAAGTACATCACAGGATACAGGATAATATTTTTATGATGATCCAGATGAGCTATTAGCCTCTTCGATTATTAATCGTGCCACCATTAACATTCATGCGCATCTTACTTTGGAAGAACCAATCAAAATTTGTGTAAATAATATAGATTTATGTTTTTTTATGGAAGAATAGCCAGCTGCAGCGTGAGACACAGCAGCTGCTATCACAACACAAAACAATTCACATGAGCTAATATACTTATATTTCCTGCTCAAGTCTCTTTCTTATCTAACATAATTTTCCTATTCCTAATTTTGTGTTAGAACAGCATTTCAAAATATTGCATGTTCCACACAACAGAATGCTATGAAGTGAGTGAGATACTGGGATCATGCAGTTCAGAATATTCAGATTGATCTATGTATCTTTTCTACAATCATTGGCAATATTTATAAAAAAAAAATGGAAATGAAAGGCATTGTGTCTATGGACACAGCAGCCATTCCATTTGTAATGCTTGTAATAAACATCTTTTCAATTTTTAACATGACCAGGGCTGACGACTAGACCAGACAAGATATGTCTGTATCGGCAAACATTTAAGCTTTACTAAAACACAATTCAGCAATATTTGGGGAACTAATTTCTAGCATTTCTATTAACTAAAAATTATTAGTAAATATTATGAATTAAGTTGGCGTCATACAACAGGTTTTTGATCAATACAGGAGATTTCACCGGTTTTCTGAGGCTCCAGGTTTTGAGTTTGACATGTTACATTTCTTTAAAATGAACCAGAAACAGACGATCTAATGAAAGGTCTTTTTTTGTAATCATCACTAAATCATCAAAGCCACTCAAACCTATTAACAGTGCCGTCGCCTACATATGGGTGTCTGTCTAATTTCACGGGGAGATTATGTGTGTTGATTGAAGGTGAAACTGTTTCTCCCTCGGCATCTATAGTTTGGCTCAGTTTAATACTGATCTCTTTCAACATTAGCAGCTCTGTCAGATTCAAAATAGCCCTTATGTCAAATGTTATTTCTCTGCAAAATAAACACCTTTTGCACTTGTTAGAATTTAAAGTTACTTTCTTAATTTTAAAAGTCACAATGTCTTTTATGTCATAAATTGTTACATTAAATTAAATTTTTTTTAAAGTGATAGTTTCTTCTCTCTTTTTAAAATAATGTCCAATTATTGCAGATTCTTGGTTTTCACCAGGCAGTAACTATGTCATCTATACGATTATGCACCTTATTCTTTATGGTCAAAGGTGTCTTGTCAGGTGGGAATCGAATTGGCAGTTCTCAGAGGTTTTGCACTATAATTCCTTTTTAAAAAGCAGATCTGTCTCCTTTTCTTTTACAGCTCTGATTAAAGGCGTCATCACCATGTCATACCTGTGATTATATCTGAAGTCAGTAAAAAGATTGTGTGTGCATGTGCACATGCGTTATACAGGTCAGCGAATACCCGAGAGGACCTGTTCAGTAATGTGACTTATATATTGTGGATCACGGCGGAGTGAAGCTTGGCAACATTAATGATAGCTTCTTCAATCACTGGATGAATGACCTGCCTTGATTTTACTGCTCTCTATGTCCATGTAACATAAGAAACATGAAAAAAAGATATTAAAATGATCAGTATGGCGGAATCAGGTTTGAGTAACTGCCTCTCTCCAAAGATATTCAAATAAAATAAAATACAGTACATCAGCCAAGTTGAGCCTGTGGCATTGTTTTGTTCCAATAGTACAGTCAAGCCTAATTCTACATTCCTGTGGTTACGGATTTTTAAACCATGAGACAAAGCTTGGAAAGATCCATCCATCAATCTATTTTCCTACCTAGCTTAGCTCTATTCAGGGAACCAGGAGAGCTGGAACCTATCCCAGTCTACCCTGGAAAGGTCTCCGGTCCATCAAAGGCTTACAGAGATACGCCACTCATTGTCCCTACATGTACCTACTTCATTTGGACTAATTCCTGGATGCTAGTGGTATATTAATTCAGTTATTTGATCAATATAAAATCAGTTACGACTTCCTAGATTATGCTATAGAAGACCTGTTTTGAATGACCTAAAGTTTCTTTATAAATATTCTAAATATTCATAAGAAGGAAACATTTATTAACTCTGTGAAAATCTAGGTGTTTGGTTATAATAGAGGGCTATGTATGACACTTCTTTTTTTACTTTTTTCTTTATCCATCATTCCTCATTTGTTCTGCGTTGTGACAGCCTGTCCAACACCATGTGTGTTAAATATACGCGACTCTCTTGTGCAAAACTCTAGATTTTATTCCACTGAATAAATAACATTCTTTAGTGAAAAGGTGTCCCACAAAGAACCCAGGTGCATTCTTACTGTTATACTACTTTAACTAGAAAATAATATAATAGAAAGACCTTGAAGGGCAAGGTCATAGTTTTTTTTTTCTTTTACTTCAAAATCATTGGCTGTGTTTTTTTTTTTAAGTCCTATACTGGACATTCGAAATAAATACGGAACCTAATTTCTTTCATTTATTATCACTTTGTTTGTTAATTTCTATAAAATGATATCCTGATTGAAAATACAGTTTTCATATAAAAGTTTTGATTTCCTTCTTCCTGTACAATTTGTTGCACCAGATTCCAGTTATGATAAAGTTGTGTATCCACTCCAGATACACTTTTAGTTGTAAAAGATATAAGGCAGAATGGATGACTTAAAAAAAAAATGCTACAAACAAGGGATATTTTTAGTTCAACTGTTGTTTTCTAATTATGTTGACAATATGAAACTGACTTTTCTCCAAAGCACTTTTCTTAGGAATCTTAAATTGATTTAATAGCCCACTTGTTTCTAATCGAAACACTGGCTTTCCCACATCAGGAAAAAGTACTTTATTATAATACTAAAAAACCTCCAGCATTATGTAAAGTGGAAATATTTTGTTTAAACGAATAAAGAATGAAAGTTAAACTGCATTTGAGTTGCCAGAATGAGGTTGGGTTGGATGGTTGGTGCGCAAAGCACAGACTGGGGTTCACATTCACACTGCCATCTGGGCTTCTGGCAACAAAAGCTCTTTGTTTAAGGTTAGATGGTGATTTTTCAGTGAATGAAAATAAAGATGTACCTAGAGTCTCAGGGAATGTTTTTCTGTGTTGAAGCAGACCAAGATATTGAACTAGAACCTTAGCCACATTATGAGAGTTCTATAAGAAGCTTGTTAAGAAGTTAGTCAGTAAAGATGAATAGTGTTTAGGAAAATGGTAAAACTAAATTACAGTACATTAACAAAATGTAGAAATCTGTAAACAATAATCTTTTTTTAGTCCTTCTGAGATAATTAGATTTACATTGTAATTATCTTGAGAGGCATACACATCTCTGAGATAAGATAAGATAAGATATTCCTTTATTTGTCCCACAATGGGGAAATTTACCTGGAGGAAAATATTAAAATGGCATCTCTATTGGCATATGTGAACAAAAACAGACAATTAAAATGTTTTGTATTAAAGAAAATACCTGCGTGAAATACCTGAAGTGCCCTGTTTGAATTATCTCAAATTGTCACAAAGGAAAGCCACAGAAATAAAAAAAAAAAAAAAAAAAAAAAAAAGAATCAAAAAGCTTAAAAACAAATGGCCAAAAAAAGGAGAAAAAAAGTTTGAGTTTCATTGATCAGTGCTCTGATGCTTCAAAAAATTGCTGAATTAGTTCTAGTCATTTTCAGAAAAGAGAGATTGCATTGTTTCTTTGTTAATTTTTAGAAATCCAAGAAAATATAGTTCCCATGTGGTGCTCCTCAAGTGTCCATTCTCATGCTTATTGCCTCTGGCTAAGAGTGTGGGTCACTATTATATTTATGTAATCATATTTATACAACCTATGCAGATGACACACACGCTTGCACAACTGTATGACCACATAACTAATGCAGTGTATTGGGATGACTTTCTGAAAAAGATAAACATCAATCAATTTTGGCTAGATTACTTTACTCAGTAAGTACATTTAAAAATATTAGATTACAACTTGTTATCACAGTGCTCAGAGCAAAAAAAGTATACCACATTACACTAGTCATATTTTCACTGTACTGGCTACATGTTTTTAAAGGGTAGATATCATTCCTACTAGTTGTTTATAGAGCAATAATTGGTATTCAGGACCAATTCAAATTCAATTCCCTTCCATCCAAAAATACCATATTCATTCTTGAAGAGAAATTTATTGTTGCTGTAGTTTTCATGACTGAAGTCTCTTTGAAGTTTCATTGTAGATGGTTATTGCTGTGAACAGGAACGATCTCCTGTAGTGGTCTGTGTTGTAGCGGATCTGAAGAAGCCTTTGACTGAAGACATTCTGCTGCCTGTTTATTGTGTGAAAAGATATTAAAATGGGTTGTCCATGATGTTCTTCATTTTTATAAAGTATCCTCCTTTGCAAAATTAGATCCAGAGGCTCCAGATCAGAGCCAAACTTCTTTATCAGTTTGTTCAATTTCTTTATGTCACTGGCTCTGATGCTGCTCCCCCAACAAATGACTGGAGATTGGATTGCACTCTTCACAACAGACTTACAGAAGACATGCAAAATCTTGCTGCAAACATTGAAGGACCAAAGCTTCCCAAGAAGTAAAGTCTTCTCTGTTCCTTCTTGTTGACATTAATGTTGCGTCTCCAGTCCAGTCTGTTGTCCAGGTGAACACTGAAGTATTTATAATCCTCCATCACCTCTGCTTTTTCTCCCATTATACACATTACTTAATTCTAGCTCTCCTAAAATCCACTACAGTCTTTTTTGTCTTTTTCACATTCAGGATGAGATGATTGTTCCCACACCATGCTACAAAGTGGTCCACCAGTTATCTGTACTCAGTCTCTTGTCCATCAGTGATACACCTCACTACTGCAGTCATCTGATTATGTCTGCAGATGACAGGATTCTGACTGGTGCTGGAATACTGAGATGGACAGAATGAAAAGAAATGGTGTCAGGGTTTTGCCGTGTTGAGTGTTAAAGGGAGGAAACAAAATGGAGGATTTAAAAAAAAGGAATTTATTCACAAAAAGCGCAAAGTCCAGACTTAACTTCAGAAGGAAACTGGAAAGACAAGCAGTTTGCATACAGGAATCCAAACAGGAAGACAAACAGGTATGCACGCAGGTATCCAAACAGGTTAACACTCAGAAAAAACAAATAGACGGACGAGGAAACAGAAAGGGAATAGCAAGACTTATATACTCAGAGGGACAAACAAGAAGCTGGTGCAGGCAATCAGGTTGATACATGAAGGGAAGGAAGAAAAGCAGAACACCACGAAGACAAGACAGACCTTCAAAGTAAAACAGGAAACAAAGTAGGCGAGAGACAGGGAGTGACGCCAATTTGACACTGAAGAAGACAGAGAAGAAAAAATCAAGAATGCCTGTCATGGCTGACCCAGACCATGACAAATGGTGTGAGTACGATACCTTCTGGTGCTCCTGTGCTGCTGACCACCTGATCAGGCACACAACCATTCAGCTTGTTAATATCCCTCCTTGAATCACCACCTTAATGTGGTGGAGGGGTTTGTGTGCCCGAATGATCCCAGAAGCTATGTTGTCGGGGGCATTTGCCCCTGGTAGGGTCACCCAAGGCAAACTGGTCCTGGGTGACGGGCCAGACCAAGCACGATTCACATGACTCTTTTGGACAAAACTAAACCAAGAGCTCGATGTCCCTCGCCCGGGTTAGGGTCACCAGGGCCCCACCCTGGAGCCAGGCCTGGGGGAGGGGCTCGTTTGGAAGCGCCTGGTGGCTGGGCCTTCACCCATGGGGCCCGGCCGGGCTCAGCCCGCATGAGCTACATGGGTTCACCTCCCCGTGGGCCCACCACCCGCAGAGAGGGCCATAGGAGTCGGGTGCAGTGTGTTATGGGCGGCAGCCTAAAGCGTGGGCCTTGGCGTGCCGACCCTCGGCTGACGAAACTGGTTACTGGGACATGGAACGTTACCTCCTGAGCTTGTGCGTGAGGTACCGGCTAGATATAGTCGGGCTCACCTTTACGCATAGCCTGGGCTCTGGAACCAATCTTCTCGAGAGAGGCTGGACCTTATTCTACTCTGGAGTTGCCCAGGGTGGAAAGCACCCCTAATGGGGACTCCTTTATCCTGCTGAGGGATTTTAACGCTCACGTTGGCAATGACAGTGGTACCTGGATTGGGAGGAACGGCCTCTCTGATCTGAAATAGAGTGGTGTTTTGTTGTTGGACTTCTGTGCTCGTCACAGTTTGTCCATAACACCATGAACACCGCTTATGCTTGAACATACCAGGCAACGGGCTGGTGTGGGCTTGCTTATAGCCCAGCTTGGAGCCTGTACATTGGGGTTTTCCCCAGTGGATGAGAGAGTAGCTTCCCTGCGCCTTCGGTTCAGGGAACGGGCTCTGATTGTCATTTGCGCTTATGAGCCAAATGACAGTTCAGAGTACCCATCCTTATTGGGGTCCTTGGTTGGGGTGCTGGAAAGCACCCCTAATGGGGACTCCTTTATCCTGCTGAGGGATTTTAACGCTCACGTTGGCAATGACAGTGGTACCTGGATTGGGAGGAACGGCCTCTCTGATCTGAAATAGAGTGGTGTTTTGTTGTTGGACTTCTGTGCTCGTCACAGTTTGTCCATAACACCATGAACACCGCTTATGCTTGAACACCATGTTCACCCATAAGAGTGTCCATAAATGCACTTGACATCAGGACACTCTTGGCCAGGGATCAATGATCGACTTTATAGTCGTATCATCTGATCTTCGACCGTATGTTTTGGACACTCGGGTAAAGAGAGGAGCTGAGCTGTCAACTGATCACTACCTGGTAGTGGGTTGGATCAGATGGCGGGGGAGAATGCCGGTCAGACCTGGTTGGCCCAAACGTGTAGTGAGGGTTTTTGCTGGGAACGTTTGGCAGAGGAACCTGTCAGAAAGATCTTCAACTCACAACTCCGACAGAGCTTAAATCACATCCCGGGGGAGGTGGGGGACATTGAGTATGAATGGGCCATGTTCTGCACCTCCATTGCTGTAGCGGTTGACCGGAGCTGTGGCCATAAGGTCGTCGGTCCTGTCGTGGCGGCAATCCTCTAACTCGGTGGTGGACACCTCGGGTGAGAGAGGCCGTCAGACTGAAGAAGGAGTCCTACTGGGCTTGGTTAGCTTGTGGGACTCCGGAATTAGCAGACAGGTATCGGCGGGCCAAGTGGACGGCAGCTTTGGTTGTCTCTGAGGCGAAAACTCGGGTGTGGGAGGAGTTCAGTGAGGCCATGGAAAAAGACTTTTGATTGGCTCCACTGAGATTCTGACAAACCGTCAGTTGACTCAGGCGGGGAAAGCAGTGCTTCACCAATACTGTGTATAGTGGGGGTGGGGTGCTTCTGACCTCGACTGGAGATGTTGTTTGGCGGTGGAAGGAATACTTTGAGGACCTTCTCAATCTCATCAACATGTCATCGGTGGAGGATGCTGAGCCTGTGGACTTGGGGGTGGACTCGTCCATTACTGAAGCTGAGGTCACTGAGGTAGTTAAGAAGCTGCACAGTGGCCGGGCTCCGGGGGTGATTTCTTGAAGGCTCTGGATGTAGTAGGATTGTCTTGGTTGACACGTCGCAACATCGCATGGAAATCGGGGGCAGTACCTCTGGATTGGCAGACCGGGGTGGTGGTAACCCCTCTTTAAGAAGGGGGACCGGAGGGTGTGTTCCAACTACAGGGGAATCACGCTCCTCAGCCTCCCTGGTCAGGTCTATGCAGGGGTGCTAGAGAAGAGAATTCAATCGATTGTCGAATCCCAGATCCAGGAGGAACAATGCAGGTTCCGTCCCAGTCGTGGAACACTGGACCAGCTCTATACCCTCACTAGGGTCCTGGAGGGAACATGGGAATTTACCCAACCAGTCCACATGTGTTTTGTGGACTTGGAGAAGGCATTTGACCGTGTCCCTCGGGGTGTCCTGTGGGGGGTACTCCAGGAGTATGGGGTGCTGGGCCCATTGTTACGGGCTGTCCAGTCCCTGTACAAATGGAGTGGGAGCTTGGTCCACATTGCTGGTTGTAAGTCGGATTCGTTTTCAGTGAGAGTTGGACTCCGCCAGGGCTGCCCTTTGTCACCGATTCTGTTCATAACGTTTATGGACAGAAATTCTAGGTGCAGCCAAGGAGCTCAAGGGTTCCGGTTCGGTAGTGTTGGGATCTCGTCTCTGCTGTTTGCAGATGACATGGTCCTCTTGGCGCTATTGAGTGGAGATCTGCAGCTCTCGCTGGAGCAGTTCGCAGCCGAGTGTGAAGCAGCAGGGATGAGAATCAGCACCTCCAAATCTGAGACCAGGGTCCTCAGTCGGAAAAGGGTAGAATGCCTCCTCCGGGTCGGGAGTGAGGTTCTGCCTCAGGTGGAGGAGTTTAAGTATCTCGGGGTCTTGTTCACGAGTGATGGGAGAAAGGAACAGGAGATCGACAGACAGATTGGTGCAGTGTCTGCTGTTGTGCGGACTCTGTACCGGCAAGGCTCTCTGTTTACCGGTCGATCTTTGTTCCAACCCTCACCTATGGTCATGAACTATGGGTAGTGACTGAAAGAATGAGATTGCGGATACAAGCTGCGGAAATTAGTTTTCTCCGCAGGGTGGCCGGACTCTCCCTTAGAGATAGGGTGAGAAGTTCAGTCATTCGGGAGAGACTCAGAGTAGAGCTGCTGCTCCTTCACATCGAGAGGAGCCAGTTGAGGTGGTTCAGGTACCTGGTTAGGATGCCCCCGGACACCTCCCTGGAGAGGTGTTTCGGGCATGTCCAACTGGGAGAAGACCACGGGGCAGACCCAGGACCCGCTGGAGAGATTATATCTCTCAGCTGGCCTGGGAGCGCCTCGGGATTCTCCCAGAGGAGCTGGTGGAAGCAGCCGAGGGTCTGGGCCGCTCTGCTGAAGCTGCTTCCCCCGCGACCCGACTCCGGACCAAGCGGGAGCTCATGGATGGATGGATTAATTTAATTTAATTTAATTTAATTTAATTTAATTTAATTTAATTTAATTTAATTTAATTTAATTTAATTTAATTTAATTTATTTTAACTGATCTGAACTGAACTGAATTGAATTGAAAAAAGTGTGTTCAAAAAAATAACTTTATGAAGATGTGTTATTGGCTGAACAGGCAACATTTTTTAAAGTGGTTTGTGGAACTTAGCCATTGGTAAGGCTAAAATATGCTGGATGCGTGTAGATGATTTAATTTATAAGAGACAGTTGAAATGGAACATTTTATATGATTCAATTTAGTTTACCTGTTTATGAATCTAAAGGCAAACCAGAAGCATACTATAATGTGAACATTAACCCTGTAGAGTTTGGTCACTGCACCTGTTGATTTATCTGATCACAAAAGAAGGCACTCAGGAGAGTGACAGTTTTCTTCTATCAGGTCATATCTAAACATGTATTATCGTTAACAATAATATTTTCATGTATGCATGCTAACCCTAACCCAGTGTTATGATCATACTGAATAGATAATAAACTACAAATATGTGTTTTCTGGTGTTGTTTTTAGGGGCAGCAGCTTGCATGAGGCTAATTGAGGGTATATTTCAATCAAAATGGTGTTTACATTAAGTTGCATGTCTTCTTGTGTTCAAGAGGTCACTTGGAGTCATATGAAAACTCACCCTTATCAGGTTTAAGCAGTACTCAGGAAAAGACCTGAGAAGAGACCACTTGGGATTGTTTTTTTTTATTTTGTTACATTTTGAAGACACTTAAGCTGATATCAGACAGGCCCACAGGCACAAACCCAAGTACATGCACAGCCACAGGCTCAAAGACACAAACACAAACACACTCCCACAGGCACAAACACAGGCATACAGGCATATGCAGTGGGTCATGCAGAATTTGAATTAAAGGTTAAGCTTTAAACCTCAGCTACGCTAGTAACAGTGTGATTGGCCCAAAGAGTCAACATTTCCAGAAAAACCTGTTATGAAACACAAAACAAACAAAAAGTTCATAGCAGTAATAATGGCATATGGACAGATTAAGAATGTACAAAGGTGGATGAGGAAATAGATCTCAGTGGATCAAGGAAATATAAAAACATCAGGAACCTAGGGCCATGGCAGCATAACTAGAAGGCTGGCTCAGGGTCATCCTTAGGCCACCAACTATAGAGGCATAGATGTTGGGGTTTTTTTTTGGCACTAGTGGCCTTTATTCATAGTGGAGAGAGACAGGAAGGGGGCAGAGAGAACGGGGAAGACGGGCTGCAAAGGGCTGGGAGTCGAACCCGCAGCCGGCCACACGAGGACTGTAGCCTCTGAACGTGGGCCACCTGCCCTAACCACTGCGATACCGGGCCGGCCCAGGCATAGTTGTTTATTAACAGTTTTAAGACTGATCTAAAATGTAGAGATGGTGTCCGTATTACAGTGTTGCAGGGCACAATAAAAGCCCAATATTCAGTGTCAACATCAGGATCATATAATCACCTGGGAATTATAAGGGGATTATAGCACAATATTTTGTCAGATGAAAAACTATTTTTAAAGTGAATGATGATGTTTATAGTATTACAGTCTTACTTCAATGCTGTATTCACTAGTGTGAATGACCTGTATGCATTCTATGTACAGTTCAGGATATACTGTACATACTGCCCAGGGGTACTTTGGAGGGTACAGACCTAGAGATGAATCTGCTAACCTTTCAGATGGAGGATAAAGTCCTCTACCCACTAACTAACGGCCACCTAAATAGAAGCAGATCCTCTGTGGATCGGTTTGCTTTTTTGTAGATACAACTTTTGTACCACCCATTGATGTCTCTTGTTTACAAAAATATCATTGTTCTTTTTATTTTTTTCCTTAACATCCTCACTAGTACAAAAATTACTTTGTACCAAATTCCAGAAAAATAAACTGAGGTTGGTGTCTGCTGTTTGGTAGATTGCTTACTTTCTTCTCTTCTCTTTTTCCTCTTTATGTCATTTTAGCATAACTCTGATTTTCCTCTCCTGTGATTTCTTCTGTATATTCATCTGAACATGCTCTCTGACACCTCGATGTCATTTTCAACCCTTCACTCATCAAACTCACCCACCCCTCTGTCCCTTTCTCACCCTAGACAGTTGCTAAGCAACAGAGCCCTTGTATAATTCATTTTCCCCCTGCATGCAAATATATGGACAATTAACCACTTCTGTTTGCATAATAGATTTAGGAAGGAGGTGGAGGGAGCACGTTGAGGAGGGCTGAAAGAAGTAAATACAAAGAAAGAGAGAGGAGCAACTACATTTTCATTCCTTTTTATGTCAGTAACTGCAGCCTAAAAACCACCATTCTTTCTCTATATTTGTTCACATTTTATAGTGAGAGGAAAGGAGGAACATTGCTGCAAATTACCTCTACTGCAACACACTAAAATATGAAGCACACACAGACAAATGCATGCATGTAGGAACATTATAATTAATACCCTGTGTGGCGCTCAGCCTCCGCTCAGCAGTCATTGATGTGCAGATGAAGATGGCCGCCACATGTTTTTCCCTTGAGAGAAAACCATGTTTTGGTTGGGCTCTATCAACGGAACAGCTGGATTGCTATTTTTCACTCAAATTAGATTTTATCTGAAGCACTGGCGCTGGGGAAAATTAAACCACACAACAAGAAAAAGGAGAGAGCAGCCACTTTCTCTTTTCTGTCTTTTCATACTTTTCCTAAATTGGTAGAAAAGAAGGTTCAGAGCAGGGCACAGCAGTCAAGCTACATCCGTCAATCTACTCATCTGCTCATCTATTCATCCACCTTCCCTATCCATCTTCCATCCATCATCTTTATTTGCATGTTACTTCAGCCTTTCTTGTTTTTATTATGTTTAAGAGCCATTATTTTGTGGTGTATTGCATGACTACAGTTCTTTTAGATAATGTGTAGGATCAATTTACAAAAAATAATAAATAAATAAATAATGATCCTTTGGACAAAGTCTTGATTTAAATAAACAAGAAAAGAAGCACTTCATTGCTTGGCACTTATTGTCATAATTTATTGTGACAGAATATCAAAATAACCAAATTATTACCGCAACACTATCTTATGAGTACAATACAGCTAAAGCAGCTAACCTTAGCAAAAAACATATTTGAATGTTTTGCCACTAGTGTTAGCAAATAATATCTGGTTGTGGGTAATCAGCAATACAAGGACAACTTCAGATTCCAAAAAAAAGCCTGTTTATTCTACCTCTTCTTCAAATAAACTGAACATCACTAAAATACCACAGGGAGAGCTTCAGATTCAAAATGTTTCCCTTACTGAGTCAGATGTTTCATTATATGGTTCCTGCAGCTATACAGCTTGTATATATGCAAATGTCAATGATTTTGAAAAAGTAATGCATAAGGTTTAATGTGTTAAATGTTCATTCAATAACTAAATTAAAAAAAATCTGATCTTAAAAACTTATCTTCTCTTTAAATTAAATCTAATCATCGAAAGACTAATAAAATACATTGTAGAAAACAACATGTCTATCAAAAAAAAAAAAACTAAGACTACACAAACTGTGTCCCATGACATAAAATCTAACTAATTGCAACTGGATACATTAAAAAGTAATTCCTTGCAAAAAGAAGAAGCCATTTCAGAGGAAAGTCTGATTTGTGCTTCCATGTAGCAACTACACATGTAGCCTATGCACAGTACAAAAATTGTTTGTCTTGCTCTGTAATTACACCACCAAGTGCTAAGTGGTGTTATGGGTTCTTTTCTACAACACAGTACCTAGCAGTGCTCATTGTATAAAATTAATCGGACAAACCCTCTATGATGTCAGTCATGGATTTCAGAAAAGTAATTTTGAAAGCTCTCTTTTCTCATTACTCCATTTATTGCATGTTGCAAATGGGATGAGCGGGTCTGTCCTGTTGACCTTATAAATATTCAAGCACTCCAGTATCCAAGTATGTGGCATTGAGTCATAGGCTTTCTGGTAGTCTTGTAATCCAGGCAGTGCAGAGAGGGATACATACAGAGAATGTGGGAGGGGTGCATTAGGATTAAGGTAAGTAGGCACATGGGTCAATACCTGAGCAGGGCACAGAAGGGAACTGGCAGTTGCACCAGAGGGGGCAAACAGCTATTGGTTGACAGGAAGCACCATGTTGGTGATAGATAGATAGATAGATAGATAGATAGATCGTATTGTATTGGCCCAATATAGGATATTATATATATATATATGTATATATATATATATATATATATATATATATATATATATATATATATATATATATATATATATATATATATATATATATATATATATATATATATATATATATATATATATATATATATACAGTGATCCCTTAGTTATCGCGGTTAATGGGGACCGGTGCCCCCCCGCAGTAATCAAAATCCGCGAAATAGAGCCGGAGCCCCCCGAGCCTAAATAATGTGTTTAAAATATGTTTAAACACCGCAAAAAAGTAGCGAGACACTGCAGTGACACAAGACAAAGGCTAAACTGTGGTCTTTCTGTTTCCCTCACAGACTCTGGTCTCCAAACTGTCAATCAATAATCAATAACTTTTGATTAACTTTTTCATAATGAAGACCTAAGCTATAGTCAGTAGGGAGGACTTTTCACCCGCTATCTTCTCCTCTCGGTATTTAAAAGAACAACAGCAGAGGGAACAAATGGTTTGTCTTTGCAAAAGGGAGTCTAAATCAGTGAACCTGATGGCAGAAACTTAAATTGGTACAAAGTCTCTCTCTTACTAAAACAGTTTTACACCAACGTTCCTTTACGTAAACACATACTCCACCTCCGCATGATTTCCCAGTTGTTGCAGACCCTCTGTCGGTGCGGAGCGGAACCAGAACCCGTCTAGATCACCGCTCCACACCGACAGAGGGGAGGAGTGAAGCAGAGCGGACCTCCGAACCCGTCTAGATCACCGTCAACGTCTTTTCCCCGAGCCAGGTCTCAGAGGCGAGGATGCAGGCTTCTTTGACTACATGCTGGTAGTGACAAGAGCCTGTAGTTCCTCAGTTTTATTGTGGAGTATTGTGGAGAGAGCAGACGTTGGACAGGATAACTGAAGGGAGGGGGATGCGCAACAGGTGTTGCCGTCTCATGCGCTCCCGTACGCCGCCTCTCCTGCCTCACCTCCTCGGTTTCCGTCATGGAGGTACGAAGTTGTCGCCTTCCCCGTGCTCGGTCAGGAAAGACTAGGTCCGCTGGTGGACCGCTGATCACGGGATTAGAGAATCTTAACAGATAGTCTCTGGAATATTGAATGGAGCTGTCAGCAACCCCAGGTGACATGAGGACGCAGCACCGCCAATAAAAAGATCAGAGTCAGATCCATGTCACTGAATCATGACACTCTTAATCACACAAAAGTGAGGTTGATTAATTCAAAGTGCACAGCGAGTTTAAAAGTTTAAGCATAAAATAACTTAAAACTGACAAGACAGACATGCTTCCCACTGCTGCCGGTCGCTGCGTCGTGCATGCGCCCAGTAAATGTAGTAAATGTAGTAAATGCGTCTCGGCCAAACAGCGCCCAGATTCTAGAGTTCTGTCTGCGTTTCTTTGTTGCTTACAGGAGGCTGTGAGTCAGTGTTTGATGTTTTGCTGGCAGCTGTGGCCTCTCGTCTGCTGTGGGGTGGATTTTCGCAGAATTTCAGCAATTATTTCTTGATTTTTTTAATTATAATATATTTCTGAAAAAAATCCGTGAAGCACTAAAACCGCGTTAGTCAAACCGCGAAGTGGCAAGGGATCACTGTATATATATATATATATATATATATATATATATATATATATATATTATATATTATTTTTTTTTTTTTTTTTTTTTTTTTTTTTTTTTTGAGGTTCTTTCAGTCAGGGTTCAGAACTCATCACAGCACAGAGACTGCGCTGATTAGAGTCTCCAACGACCTCCTCATGGCCTCAGACAATGGATTAGTTTCTGTCCTTGTTCTGCTGGACCTCAGTGCTGCTTTTGATACCGTTGATCACAGCCTTTTGCTGCATAGATTAGAGCACACTGTTGGAATTAAAGGGACAGCATTAGGCTGGTTTAGGTCATACCTATCTGACAGGTTCCAGTTCATCCATGTTAATGACGTTTCTTCTACACGGACTAGGGTCTGCTATGGTGTCCCACAGGGTTCAGTTCTGGGACCAATCCTTTTCACTTTATACATGCTGCCCTTGCGAGAAATTATTCAGAGCCATGGCATAAACTTTCATTGCTACGCTGATGATACGCATCTGTACTTATCTATGAAACCAGAGGAAACAAAACCTTTGGCTAAACTTCAAGAGTGTCTTAATGACATTAAGTCCTGGATGTCCTCTAACTTTTTGCTTCTAAACTCGGATAAAACAGAGGTTATTGTCTTTGGTCCCAAACACCTGAGGAATGGATTGACGGGGTTTACGCTGGCTTCCAGCACAGTTGTGAAAAACCTTTGAGTCAGTTTTGATCAGGATATGTCATTTAAGCAGCATATTAATCAGGTTTGCAAGACTGCCTTTTTTCATCTCCGAAATATTGCCAAGATTAGGAGCATCCTCTCCCAGGGTGATGCCGAAAAATTAATCCACGCGTTTGTCAGTTCTAGACTGGATTATTGTAATGCGTTGTTAGCAGGATGTCTGAAAAGCTCACTGAATAGCCTGCAATTGATCCAGAACACAGCAGCGAGGGTGATGACAGAAATCCGTAAGCGAGATCACATCCCTCCCGTGTTAGTTTCCCTCCATTGGCTTCCCATGAAATAAAAAAAAATAAAATAAAAAAAACATCCAAACTTTTGTCAGTAAAAGGTCCAAAAGCCAAGGTTTGTGATGGCATAAGTGTCATAAAATAGTCATTTACACTTAGTAATGTTTATTTATTTATAGAGCACCTTTCTTAAGTCACAAAAGGCAGATTCTCCCATCGGCACGTAAGTTAATATTGGTGTGTCTTTCCATTTACACACGTGGACAAAATTGTTGGTACCCCTCAGTTAATGAAAGAAAAACCCACAATGGTCACTGAAATCACTTGAAACTTGCAGAAGTAATAATAAATAGAAATGTATTGTAAATTAAACAATCAGCGATCACTTTTGAATTGTTGATAAACATAATTATTTAAAAAAACAAACTAATGAAACAGGCCTGGACAAAAATGATGGTACCTCTATAAAAGATTGAAAACTATTTGACCAGAGTGACATGATTAACTCAGGTGTGTCCTTTAATTGACATCACAGGTGTTTCCAAACTCATAATCAATCAGTCTGCCTATTTAAAGGGGGGCAAGTAGTCACTCTGCTGTTTGGTGAAAAGGTGTGTACCACACTGAACATGGACAACAGAAAGCGAAGGAGAGAATTGTCCCAGGACATCCGAAAAAAAAATTATAGACAAACATCTTAAAGGTAAAGGCTATAAGACCATCTCTAAACAGCTTGAAGTTCCTGTGACAACAGTGGCTCATATTATCCAGAAGTTCAAGACCCACGGGACAGTAGCCAACCTCCCTGGACGTGGCCGCAAGAGGAAAATTGATGACAAATTGAAGAGACGGATCATTCGAATTGTATCCAAAGAGCCCAGAACAACCTCCAAAGAAATTAAAGGTGAACTCCAAGGCCAAGGTACATCAGTGTCAGATCGCACCATTCTTCGTTGTTTGAGCCAAAGTGGACTTCATGGGAGACGACCAAGGAGGACACCACTGCTGAAATAAAATCATAAAAAAGCGAGACTGGAATTTGCAAAAATGCATGTTGACAAGCCACAAAGCTTCTGGGAGAATGTCCTTTGGACAGATGAGACCAAACTGGAGCTTTTTGGTAAGGCACATCAAATCTATGTTCATAGACTCAAAAACCAAGCATACAAAGAAAAGAACACTGTCCCTACGGTGAAACATTGAGGAGGCTCAGTAATGTTTTGGAGCTGCTTTGCTGCATCTGGCACAGGGTGTCTTGAATGTGTGCAAGGTAAAATGAAATCTGAAGACTATCAAGGCATTCTGGAGAGAAATGTGCTGCCTAGTGTCAGAAAGCTTGGTCTCAGTCGCAGGTCATGGGTCTTCCAACAGGACAACGATCCAAAACACACAGCCAAAAACACCCAAGAATGGCTGAGAGAAAAGCATTGGACTATTCTAAAGTGGCCTTCCATGAGCCCAGATCTGAATCCCATTGAACATCTGTGGAAGGAGCTGAAACATGCCATTTGGAGAAGACACCCATCAAACCTGAGACAACTGGAGCAGTTTGCTCATGAGTAATGGGCCAAAATACCTGTTGACAGCTGCAGAACGCTCATTGACAAATACAGAAATTGTTTAATTGCAGTGATTGCCACAAAAGGTTGTGCAACAAAATATTAAGTTATTGGTACCATCATTTTTTCATTATTTATGAAAATTATTTATTTCATTAGTTTGTTTTTTTTAAATAATTATGTTAATCAACAATTCATAAGTAATGGCTGATTTTGATTATTTAATTTTCAATAAATTTTTATTTATTGTTACTTTTGTAAGTTTCAAGTGATTTCAGTGAGAATTGTGGGTTTTTCCTTCTTTAACTGAGGGGTACCAACAATTTTGTCCACGTGTGTAAGTGCATTCTCCAGTCCCTACTTTCAAATATGCCCTCCTGCAGTCTGGAATGGAGGCGGTCTTAGGAAACAAGGATGATTCATTCAAAAAAGGAGGCAGACCTAACCGTGATGTCATCTGTGGAGGTTTGTTCCAAACCACTGAACAGAGTTTTCCCAACACTTGTAAATGTCTCAGATGTTGTTCCTAGTGCCCCAATCACTATTGGCAACACCACTTGGTATTTCTTGAGCTTTTTGTGTTCCTTCTTTCTGATGTTGCCATCGCTTGAGATGGCCACATTGACCACCACTGCTGTCCTCTGATGTTTATCCACCAGCTCTATGTCAGGCTGATTAGCCATGACCAGTTTGTCAGTTTGGTTCTGGAAGTCCCACAGGATCTTGACCCGCTCAATCATCTTTGGAGGTGTGCCCCATTTTGACCCTACAGTCCATATTGGGAACAGATGTTTCTGTGTATTATGCCTGCCACCTGGTTGTAGTATTCCATCTGGGGGTCCTCTCTGGTGTGGTAAAACCCTGGCCTCAATCCTGTTTACAGCCTGCTCTTGTGCAGCCATGATCAGTGCCTCTGTGCTGTCTTTCAGTCCAGCTTTTTCCAGCCACTCGAATGTTTTTCCATGACAACCCCTTTGGGTCCCTCCTCCATGGTGGGCAGCTCAGTGTGACTGTATAGCTCATGTTCCAGATGGATCCTATGGCATCCTTGATACTAACCCCAACACCTCAGAATTAGCTGTATTAATACCGCCTTGGATTTCACCCAGGTTGACAAGGTCCATGTCAGGTGTTGAGAAACCAGGGCACCCTGATGAGGAAGAAGACACTCATGAAGCATACACACAAATGCACACACACAAATATATATAAATATATATACACATGCCAAAAATTACACACACAATACACACAAGATGATTAACCTTTGGGATTAACACAACTGTTTTAGTGCATTTATGCATGCATGCTGCAGAGTGACCTGAAGTTAGAGAACCTGATCTCCTTAGGTCAATTTAAGGGGCTAGTCTGATATGTACATGCTTAATTTAATCGTTGTTGGTTGAATCAATGTACTGTTTTATCAGAACGACCTTATGGCTAAAAAAAAAAAAAAAAAAAAAAAAAAAACAAAGAACCCAAGGAATCTGTGGGCCTACCTACTAGATGGACAGTTTGAATATATAAAAAAAACAAAGATGGAACAAGGACTAAAAATACAGTGATTTGCACTCACTACAGGAAAGTTTTTTTTCCACAAAAGCACATCAAGCCCAAAATATCACACCGATGCTGAGCATGCTTTTGTCAGGGCCTCAGGTTCTTCAGAAATACTGGGCCTTCATCAGACCACCCTTTCAGAGCGCAGGGCACCCAGTAAGACTACTTCTTCCAAGGTAACTGACACAATTTCCAAATGGATGGCACAGACTGTAGACCAATTAATACTGTGGAGGACAAAGGCTTTGCAGAAGTTTTGAAAGTGGCATGTCTTGATCCTTTTTATAAGCCACCATCAAGAGGCACAAGTATGACTAAAATCCATGAGTTGTATGAAACTAAAAATATAGGAAAGGGAGAGGACATACAGGAGATCACTGGACTTCTGTGAGTAACAAAAACTATGTGGGTGTAATAGCCCATCATATAACTAATATGTGGAAACTGAAGACTTTCCAACATGCTGGAATTCAACGGTGGACATGGTCAAACATCTGAACAATAATCAAGCAGCAATAACAGCAACCCTGGACTAACAACATCCCAAGTTAACCATGCTGACACCATTGGAATGGGACAAATCTTCTCCAGCCCAACCCCACAAAAGTGTTCTTATGTACCAAAGGGGGGCCCAGCAGAGAACGTTTGGAAAAGACTGGTTAAGACTAACTGTAGACTTCACTAAACAGGAATGTTTTTAATTTAGTTTTTAAGATGGAGGTGGCGTCAGCCTCCTGAACCCAAATTGGTAGCTGGTTCCATAATAAAGGTGCCTGGTAGCAGAAGGTCCATCCTCCAAATCTACTTTTAGATATTCTAGGAATGACGAGTAATCCTGCACCATCACAGCAGGATGTAAGATGCTGGCCTCTGGTAGAGGACCCGAGCTTGAAGGAGACAACACCACCCGGGTGGGCGAGAGGAAGAATTAATCATATGAGTGAGTAGGGAGTGATTTCAGACATACAGTGCCTCACAAATGTATTTGCCCCTCCTTGAACTTTTCAACCTTTTGCCACATTTCAGTACTCAAACATAAAGATAAAAAATTTCAATTTTTTTGTCAAGAATCAACAACAAGTGGGACACAATCGTGAAGTGGAACGAAATTTATTGGATATTTTAAACTTTGGCAACATTATTCAGCCCCCTTGCGTTAAATACTCTGTAGCACCACCTTCTGCTGCAGTTCCAGCTGCAGGTCTCTTGGGGTTTGTCTCTATTAGTTTAACACATCCAGAGACTAAATTTTGGTCCATTCTTCCTGTAAAACAGCTGGAGCTCAGTGAGGTTGGATGGAGAGCGTTTGTGAACAGCAGTCTTCAGCTCTTTCCACAGATTCTGGACTGGATTCAGGTCTGGACTTTGACTTGGCTGTTCTAACACCTAGATATGTTTATTTGTGAACTATTTCATTGTAGATTTGTCTTCATGTTTTGGATCATTGTCATGTTGGAAGATAAATCTCCATCCCAGTCTCAGGTCTTCTGCAGAATCCAACAGGTCTTCTTTCAGAATGCTCCTGTATTTAAATCCATCCATCTTCCCATCAGTTTTAACCATCTTCCCTGTCCCTGCTGAAGAAAAGCAGGCCCAGACCATGATGCTGCCACCACCATGTTTGACAGTGGGGATAGTGTGTTCAGGGTGATGAGCTGTGTTGATTTTACTCCAAACATATCGTTTTGCATTGTGGCCAAAAAGTTTGATTTTGGTTTTATCTGACCAGAGCTCCTTCTTCCACATGTTTAGTGTGTCTCCCAGGTGGCTTGTGTCAAACTTTAAACCAGACTTTTTATGGATATCTTTGAGAAATGTCGTCTTCTTGCCACTCTTCCATAAAGTCCAGATTTGTCCAGTGTAGACTGATTGTTGTACTCTGGACAGACTCCCCCACCTCAGCTGTAGAACAGTTCATTCAGAGTGATCATGGGCCTCTTGGCTGCATCTCTGATCAGTCTTCTCCTTGTTCCAGAGGAAAGTTTAGAGAGACGGCCGGGTGTTAGTAGATCTGCAGTGGTCTGATACTCCTTCCATTTCAATATGATTGCTTGCAAAGTGCTCCTTGAGATCAAGAATCAAGAATCAAGAACTTTTATTTGCCATTTGTACATGTACATTCAGTCCAGGCACATTGGAATTCTTTTTGCGAAGTTCTCCGACATACAGTTTTTTAAAAGAGAAGGAAAGAAATAGATATGGGAAAAAAAGAAAGGAAAAAACTTAAGTATAATATATAAATATCCTACTTAGGTTGACATATGTAACTTTACATGGTAAAGAAAAAAATATAAGAAAAATATAAAAAAAATATGGAAATATAAACAATATAAAAAATATTAAAAAATATAAATACAGAGGTGTAATTTGTACATTTTACAGAAGCTATATTGCACGGGGGGGGGGGGGGGGGGGGGGGTGAAATTGCACATTGACTGGAGTATTGCACGTGTTTAAGTGAGTAAGGTGATTTTTTTTTTTTTAAAGTGTTCAGTGTTATTATTTGTTTGCTATCAGTCTGACTGTGGCCGGGAAGAAGCTGTTAAAGAAACGAGTCCTTTGTGTTTTAATACTGTCCGCTCTGCTGTGTCTGAAGTTGTACCTGCAGCGCTTGTGTCTGAGCAGAGGGTGAGCGGGGGGGAGAAGTCTCTGATGATTCCCTCTGCTCTTTTTCTACAGCGCTGCTCGTACATAGAGTCCATGGACGGAAGTTTTTGTCCCAATAATCCTCTCCGCAGACTTGATCACTCTCTGCAGGGCCTTCCTCTCTGCCACTGTGGTGTTTCCATACCAGACAGTGATTCCTGCAGTGAGGATGCTCTCTATCAGTCCTCTGTAGGCCTGGGTGAGAGGGCGATGGTTCAGTCCAGTTTCCTGCAGCCTGATGAAATACAGTCTTTGCTGGGCTTTTTTCACCGTGGCTGTGGTGTTCTGAGTCCAGCTCAGGTCAGACGTGACCTGCAGTCCCAGGAACCTGTAGCTGTCTGCCCTCTCCACCTCAGTCCCTCGGATGAAAAGAGGCTGTAGAGGGGGAGGATTCTTCCTGAAGTCCAGGACCAGTTCCTTGGTTTTGTCTGTGTTTAAGAGGAGGTCGTTTCTCCTCTCCATAGACGACGGTGTCGTTGACCAGAGCCCTGTATCCTGACTCGTCTCCCCCCTTGATGAGCCCCAGGATGGTGGTGTCGTCCGCATATTTAATGATGATGCTGGAGCTGTCCTGGGTGGAGACACAGTCGTGTGTGTACAGGGTGAAGAGTTTAGGGCTGAGGCAGCAGCCCTGTGGTGATCCGGTGCTGACTGTGATCTCAGCAGACACCCGTCCTCCCATCTTCACCACCTGCGGTCTTTCAATCAGGAAGTCCAGAATCCAGTTGCAGGTGGGAGTAGGGACTCCCATGATGTTTAAAGCTTGAGAAATCTTTTTGTGTCCAAATCCAGCTTTAAACTTCTCCACTGTTATGGTTTTTATGCGACCCCAAATGCAAGACACAGACAGAGCAGAGTTCTTTTAGGTACGAGACTGTGTTTATTGTATAATCCAACAGAAAATGTTCACTGATGGAGAAAAGCAGTCACAAGCACCAAAGTGCGAAGTCTGGAGAGCCCAGAACTGGGGGTGCTCAGAAGTCCTGTCTTCAACCCCAGGAGAGAAGTCACTGGAAGAAAAACTCACAACAGTTCAGTGAGACAATCCAACCAGTACGTATTCCACAGAAAGGCATCCACACGCAAGTAATCCAAACGATAGTATTCCAATCTGGCTTCGTCACGAGGACGGTAATCCAAACAGGAGTAAATCCACACGGAGAAGTAATCCACACAAGGAGGGTGAGAGCGAGTACTCACGGGAGGGAAACAAGGAACTCACACACTGGAGGGAAGGCAAAAACTCGCACAGAGCTCTGGAGCGATCAGGTTATATCCATGTCAGGGAACGAGGCCACGAGCTGCAGGTGCGTGATTAGGTGATGAGCCTCAGGTGTGGGTAGGAGCGCGCCACGCCCGCTCACGTCTCTCTGGCCGCGCGATGAGACGTGCTGGGCATGTCCCCCTGAGCAGGGTTCTGCTGCTCAGCCGGTGGTGTCACGACACTCCACAACAGTATCTGGGACCTGCCTGGTGTGTTCTTTGGTCTTCATGATGCTCTCTGAGCTTTAACCAGAACCCTGAGACTATGACAGAGCAGGTGCATTTATACAGAGACTTGATCACACACAGGTGGATTCTATTGATCATCATCAGTCATTCAGGACAACACTGGATCATTCAGAGATCCTCACTGAACCTCTGGAGGGAGTTTGCTGCTCTGAAATTAAAGGGGCCCAATAATATTACATGCCCTACTTTTCAGTTTATTTGTTAAAAAAAGTTTAAAATATCCAATAAATTTAGTTCCACTTCACGATTGTGTCCCACTTGTTGTTGACTCTTGACAAAAAAATTAAAATTTTACATCTTTATGTTTGAGGCCTGAAAAATGGCAAAAGGTTGAAAAGTTCAAGGGGGCCAAATATGTTCGCAAAGCCTTATTCTTTAGTACTCTCACTGACCTGCACAAGTAGAAGTAAAAACAATGAGCAAATTTAGGCAAATATTCTTTGGATAATATATTTATTAAATGTCCAAAAACAAGTTTAAAATAATGCATGCAGCTGTTTGCGTCCATGTGCCTGTCTGTGTGTTTGATATATGTTTTAAAGGTTTGCTGCAGTCTTTGAAGCCATAATAACAACAAAAGGATGCTCAGGGGTCATGCTCTGGGTCTCTGAAAAGTGACTAGAGACTATTTGTATTGTAATGGATACATTACATTACAAGTAGAGGTGAATTGAATTAATTGTAATGAGGAGAAGTTCTATGGCTCAAGGTCTGCTGCTACTTTAATTCTCATTCTTGAGGACAGGGTTCTACTCAATGCCAAACTGTTTTTGGTCTTTTTCAGCCCTTCCATTAAGAGAAAAGGTTTGTACATTAGGATTCAATTAGGGCAGAATGGGCACAAACTTGGAAATATGTCTGTTGAATCAGTTTATACAAGCCACCTTTTCAAAATGTGAATTAGAAGTCTGGGTTGACTTGTCAATATTTTCAGATAAATTAAATGACTATGTATGCAACATTATGGCCCTGCAATGGGACTGCCGACCTGTTCAGGGTGCACCCCTGCCTTTTGCCCGAAGAGAGCTGGGATAGATTCCAGTAGATCCCAGTGACACTGCATATGACTAAACAGGCATGGATAATGGTTGGATGGTTGAACTATGGAAAACAATTGTACCTTGTTTTTCACTGGTTATATTTGTGCCTCTACAATTGACCAGAAAATTTCTCCACATGGACAATTGGGCATCTTAAATATACATGAGCTCATTATCTTTGTTCAGTTGCAAAGATTCATCCAATGTCCAAAAAGTGATAAATATCTAATCTTGGACAAGACAGTTGGATAAAAGGATTGTAGGTTACAAAGTTCAAGATGAGAATAAGCAGGCACCACAGCAACTCAGTGAATTAGTGACAGGATATTTGTGACTACATGACACTTCAAATTCTCATATTATTACTAGCTTACCAAATATGACCAAACTTGGCACACTTACCAACAGCATGCATAATACTGTATATAAAATATCATTATATATTAGTGATATGTGGAGATATTGGTGGTATGACATGTGTGTGTCAACAGGTTAAACTTCATGACTCTCATGACTAATGCATAAAACTTGGCTGATCTGCAAAAGACAATGATAAGTCTATGTCCATTTGTAGTCACCTTGAGACTCTATAGAATCTAAAAATCAGGTCAGAAATCTAGGGGTAATATTGGATTCAGACTTGAACTTTAACAGCCACATTAAAGCAATAACATCAGCAGCGTTTTACCATCTAAAAATCATTGCCAGAATCAAAGGAATAGTGCCTAAACCAGATTTAGAAAGACTTATCCATGCGTTGGTCTCCACCAGGTTAGACTACTGTAACGACCTGCTCACTGGACTCTAAACCAGCTGTAAGACATCTGCAGTACATCCAAAACGCTGCTGGACCAGGAAATAGGACCATATTAGTCAAGTCCTGAGGTCTCTGCACTGGTCCTGATGAGAACCAGAAGATACGACCGTATTAGTCCAGTCCTGAGGTCTCTGCACTGGTCCTGACAAGAACCAGGAAATACGACCGTATTAGTCCAGACCTGAGGTCTCTGCACTGGTCCCAACTAGAACCAGGAAATACAACCGTATTAGTCCAGTCCTGAGGTCTCTGCACTGGTCCAGACTAAAACCAGGAGATACAAAAGTATTAGTCTAGTCCTGAGGTCTCTGCACAAATCCCGACTAGAACCAGAAAATACAAACATATTAGTCCAGTCCTGAGGTTTCTGCACTGGTCCTTACTAGAACCAGGAGATACGACCGTATTAGTCCAGTCCTGAGGTCTCTGCACTAGTCCTGACTAGAACCAGGAGATACGACTGTATTAGTCCAGTCCTGAGGTCTCTGCACTGGTCCTGACTAGAACCAGGAAATACGACCGTATTAGTCCAGTCCTGAGTTCTCTGCACTGGTCCTGACTAGAACCAGGAGATACTAACGTATTAGTCCAGTCCTGAGGTCTCTGAGGTGGTCCCGACTAGAACCAGGAAATAAGAACATATTAGCCCGGTCCTGAGATTTCTGCACTGGTCCCGACTAGAACCAGGAGATACGAACATATTAGTTCAGTCCTGAGGTCTCTGCGCTGGTCCCGACTAGAACCAGGAGATATGACCATATTAGTCCAGTCCTGAGGTCTCTGCCCTGGTCCCGACTAAAAACAGGAAATACGACCATATTAGTCCAGTCCTGAGGTCTCTGAACTGGTCCAGACTAGAACCAGGAAATATGAACATATTAGTCCAGTCCTGAGGTCTCTGCACTGGTCCCGATTAGAACCATGAAATACGACTATATTAGTCCAGTCCTGAGGTCTCTGAACTGGTCCCGACTAGAACCTTGAAATACGACCATATTAGTCAAGTCCTGAGGTCTCTGAACTGGTCCCGACTAGAACCAGGAAATACGACCATATTAGTTCAGGCCTGAGGTCTCTGCACTGGTCCCGACTAGAACCAGGAAATGCGACCATATTAGTCCAGTCCTGAGGTCTCTGCACTGGTCCCGACTAGAACCAGGAAATACGACCATATTAGTCCAGTCCTGAGGTCTCTGCCCTGGTCCCCACTAGAACCAGGAAATACGACCATATTAGTCCAGTCCTGAGGTCTCTGTACTGGTCCTGACTAGAACCAGGAAATACAACCATATTAGTCCAGTCCTGAGGTCTCTGAACTGGTCCCGACTAGAACCAGGAGATACGACCATATTAGTCCAGTCCTGAGGTCTCTGCCCTGGTCCCGAGTAGAACCAGGAAATACGACCATATTAGTCCAGTCCTGAGGTCTCTGCACTGGTCCCAACTAGAACCAGGAAATGCGACCATATAAGTCCAGTCCTGAGGTCTCTGCACTGGTCCCGACTAGAACCAGGAAATGCGACCATATTAGTCCAGTCCTGAGGTCTCTGCACTGTTCCCGACTAGAACCAGGAAATACGACCATATTAGTCCAGTCCTGAGGTCTCTGCCCTAGTCCCAACTAGAACCAGGAAATACGACCATATTAGTCCAGTTCTGAGGTCTCTGTACTGGTCCTGACTAGAACCAGGAAATACGACCATATTAGTCCAGTCCTGAGGTCTCTGAACTGGTCCCGACTAGAACCAGGAGATACGACCATATTAGTTCAGTCCTGAGGTCTCTGCACTGGTCCCGAGTAGATCCAGGAAATACGACCATATTAGTTCAGTCCTGAGGTCTCTGCACTGGTCCCAACTTGAACCAGGAAATACAACCGTATTAGTCCAGTCCTGAGGTCTCCGCGCTGGTCCAGACTAAAACCAGGAGATACAATAGTATTAGTCCAGTCCTGAGGTATCTGCACTGGTCCTGTCTAGAACCAGGAGATACCAACATATTAGTCCAGTCCTGAGGTCTCTGCACTGGTCCTGACTAGAACCAGGAAATACGACCATATTAGTTCAGTCCTGAGGTCTCTGCACTGGTCCTGACTAGAACCAGGAAATGCGACCATATAAGTCCAGTCCTGAGATCTCTGAACTGGTCCCGACTAGAACCAGGAAATGCGACCAAACTAGTCCAGTCCTGAGGTCTCTTCACTGGTCCTGACTAGAACCAGGAAATACGACCATATTAGTTCAGTCCTGAGGTCTCTGCACTGGTCTTGACTAGAGCCATTAAATTCGACCATATTAGTCATGTCCTGAGGTCTCTGCACTGGTCCCGACTAGAACCAGGAAATGCGACCATATTAGTCCAGTCCTGAGGTCTCTGCACTGGTCCCGACTAGAACCAGGAAATACGACCATATTAGTCCAGTCCTGAGAACTCTGCCCTAGTCCCGACGAGAACCAGGAAGTACGACCATATTAGTCCAGTCCTGAGGTCTCTTCACTGGTCCTGACTAGAACCAGGAAATACAACCATATTAGTTCAGTCCTGAGGTCTCTGCACTGGTCCTGACTAGAACCAGGAAACACGACCATATTAGTCTAGTCCTGAGGTCTCTGCACTGGTCCCGACTAGAACCAGGAGATACGACCATATTAGTCCAGTCCTGAGGTCTCTGCCCTGGTCCCGAGTAGAACCAGGAAATACGACCATATTAGTCCAATCCTGAGGTCTCTGCACTGGTCCCGACTAGAACCAGGAAATGCGACCATATAAGTCCAGTCCTGAGGTCTCTGCACTGGTCCCGACTAGAACCAGGAAATGCGACCATATTAGTCCAGTCCTGAGGTCTCTGCACTGTTCCCGACTAGAACCAGGAAATACGACAATATTAGTCCAGTCCTGAGGTCTCTGCCCTAGTCCCAACTAGAACCAGGAAATACGACCATATTAGTCCAGTCCTGAGGTCTCTGTACTGGTCCTGACTAGAACCAGGAAACACGACCATATTAGTCTAGTCCTGAGGTCTCTGCACTGGTCCCGACTAGAACCAGGAGATACGACCATATTAGTCCAGTCCTGAGGTCTCTGCCCTGGTCCCGAGTAGAACCAGGAAATACGACCATATTAGTCCAATCCTGAGGTCTCTGCACTGGTCCCGACTAGAACCAGGAAATGCGACCATATAAGTCCAGTCCTGAGGTCTCTGCACTGGTCCCGACTAGAACCAGGAAATGCGACCATATTAGTCCAGTCCTGAGGTCTCTGCACTGTTCCCGACTAGAACCAGGAAATACGACAATATTAGTCCAGTCCTGAGGTCTCTGCCCTAGTCCCAACTAGAACCAGGAAATACGACCATATTAGTCCAGTCCTGAGGTCTCTGTACTGGTCCTGACTACAACCAGGAAATACGACCATATTAGTCCACTCCTGAGGTCTCTGCACTGGTCCCGAGTAGAACCAGGAAATACGACCATATTAGTCCAGTCCTGAGGTCTCTGCACTTGTCCTGAGTAGAACCAGGAAATACGACCATATTAGTTCAGTCCTGAGGTCTCTGCACTGGTCCCAACTAAAACCAGGAAAGACGACCATATTAGTCCAGTCCTGAGGTCTCTTCTCTAATCCCAACTAGAACCACGAAATACAAACGTATTAGTCCAGTCCTGAGGTCTCTGCACTGGTCCCGACTAGAACCAGGAGAAACGAACATGTTAGTCCAGTCCTGAGGTCTCTGCGCTGGTCCCGACTAGAACCAGGAAATAAGACCACATTAGTCCAGTCCTGAGGTCTCTGCCCTGGTCCCGACTAGAACCAGGAAATACGACCATATTAGTCCAGTCCTGAGGTCTCTGCCCTAGTCCCGACTAGAACCAGGAAATATGACCATATTAGTTCAGTCCTGAGGTCTCTACACTGGTCCCGACTAGAACCAGGAAATGCAACCATATTAGTTCAGTCCTGAGGTCTCTGCACTGCTCCCGACTAGAACCAGGAAATGCGACCATATTAGTCCAGTCCTGAGATCTCTTCACTGGTCCTGACTAGAACCAGGAAATACGACCAAACTAGTCCAGTCCTGAGGTCTCTGCACTGGTCCTGACAAGAACCAGGAGATACGACCGTGTTAGTCCAGTCCTGAGGTCTCTGCACTGGTCCTGACTAGAACCAGGAAATACGACCGTATTAGTCCAGTTCTGAGGTCTCTGCACTGGTCCCGACTAGAACTAGGAGATACGAACGTATTAGTCCAGTCCTGAAGTCTCTGAGCTGGTCCCGACTAGAACCAGGAAATATGTATATATTAGTCCAGTCCTGAGGTCTCTGTGCTGATCCTGACTAGAACCAGGAAATACGACCATATTAGTTCAGTCCTGAGGTCTCTGCCCTGGTCCCTACTAGAACCAGGAAATAAGACCATATTATTCCAGTCCTGAGGTCTCTGAACTGGTCCTGACTAAAACCAGGAAATACGACCATATTAGTCCAGTACTGAGGTCTCTGAACTGGTCCCGACTAGAACCAGGAAATACGACTGTATTAGTCCAGTCCTGAGGTATTTGCACTGGTCCTGACTACAACCAGGAAATATGACCATATTTGTCCAGTCCTGACGTCTCTGCACTGGTCCCGACTAGAAACAGGAAATACGAATATATTAGTCCAGTCCTGAGGTCTCTGCATGGTCCTGACTAGAACCAGGAAAATATGACCAAATTAGTCCAATCCTAAGGTCTCTGTATTGGTCCCGACTATAACCAGGAAATACGAACATATTAGTCCAGTCCTGAGGTCTCTGAACTGGTCCTGACTAGAACCAGGAAATATGACCATATTAGTCCAGCCCTGAGGTCTCTGCACTGGTCCCAACTTGAACCAGGAAATACAACCGTATTAGTCCAGTCCTGAGGTCTCCGCGCTGGTCCAGACTAAAACCAGGAGATACAATAGTATTAGTCCAGTCCTGAGGTATCTGCACTGGTCCTGTCTAGAACCAGGAAATACGACCGTATTAGTCCAGTCCTAAGGTCTCTGAACTGGTCCCGACTAGAACCAGTAAATATGACCATATTAGTCCAGTCCTGAGGTGTATGCACTGGTCCCTAGTAGAACCAGGAAATACGACCGTATTAGTCCAGTCCTGAGGTCTCTGCACTGGTCCTGACTAGAACAAGGAAATACCACCGTATTAATCCTGTCCTGAGGTCTCTGCACTGTTTCTGACTAGAACCAGGAAATACGACCGTATTAGTCCAGTCCTAAGGTCTCTGAACTGGTCCCAACTAGAACCAGAAAATACAAACGTATTAGTCCAGTCCTGAGGTCTCTGAACTGGTCCCGACTAGAACCAGGAGATACGACCGTATTAGTCCAGTCCTGAGGTCTCTGCACTGGTCCCGACTAGAACCAGGAGATACGACTGTATTTGTCCAGTCCTAAGGTCTCTGCACTGGTCCTGACTAGAACCAGGAGATACGACCGTATTATTCCAGTCCTGAGGTCTCTGCACTGGTCCTGACTAGAACCAGGAAATACAACCATATTTTTCCAGTCCTGAGGTCTCTGCACTGGTCCTGACTAGAACCAGGAAATACGACCATATTAGTCCAGTCCTGAGGTCTCTGCACTGGTCCCGACTAGAACCAGGAAATACGACCATATTAGTCCAGTCCTGAGGTCTCTGCACTGCTCCCGACTAGAACCAGGAAATGCGACCATATTAGTCCAGTCCTGAGGTCTCTGCTCTAATCCCAACTAGAACCACGAAATACAAACGTATAAGTCCAGTTCTGAGGTCTCTGCACTGGTCCCGACTAGAACCAGGAGAAACGAACATGTTAGTCCAGTCCTGAGGTCTCTGCGCTGGTCCCGACTAGAACCAGGAAATACGACCACATTAGTCCAGTCCTGAGGTCTCTGCCCTGGTCCTGACTAGAACCAGGAAATACAACCATATTAGTCCAGTCCTGAGGTCTCTGCCCTAGTCCCGACTAGAACCAGGAAATACGAACATATTATTCCAGTCCTGACGTCTCTGAACTGGTTCTGACTAGAACCAGGAAATACGACCATATTAGTCCAGTCCTGAGGTCTCGGAACAGGTCCTGACTAGAACCAGGAAATACGACCATATTAGTTCAGTCCTGAGGTCTCTGCACTGGTCCCGACTAGAACCAGGAAATGCGACCATATTAGTTCGGTCCTGAGGTCTCTGCACTGGTCCCGACTAGAACCAGGAAATGCGACCATATTAGTCCAGTCCTGAGATCTCTTCACTGGTCCTGACTAGAACCAGGAAATATGACCAAACTAGTCCAGTCCTGAGGTCTCTGCACTGGTCCTGACTAGAACCAGGAGATACGACCGTATTAGTCCAGTTCTGAGGTCTCTGCACTGGTCCCGACTAGAACTAGGAGATACGAACGTATTAGTCCAGTCCTGAAGTCTCTGAGCTGGTCCCGACTAGAACCAGGAAATATGTATATATTAATCCAGTCCTGAGGTCTCTGCACTAGTCCCGACTAAAACCAGGAGTTACGAACATATTAGTCCAGTCCTGAGGTCTCTGTGCCGATCCTGACTAGAACCAGGAAATACGACCATATTAGTTCAGTCCTGAGGTCTCTGCCCTGGTCCCGACTAGAACCGGGAAATAAGACCATATTATTCCAGTCCTGAGGTCTCTGAACTGGTCCTGACTAAAACCAGGAAATACGACCATATTAGTCCAGTCCTGAGGTCTCTGCACTGGTCCCGACTAGAAACAGGAAATACGAATATATTAGTCCAGTCCTGAGGTCTCTGCATGGTCCCGACTAGAACCAGGAAAATATGACCAAATTAGTCCAATCCTGAAGTCTCTGCATTGGTCCCGACTATAACCAGGAAATACGAACATATTATTCCAGTCCTGACGTCTCTGAACTGGTCCTGACTAGAACCAAGAAATACGACCATATTAGTCCAGTCCTGAGGACTCGGAACAGGTCCCGACTAGAACCAGGAAATACGACCAAACTAGTCCAGTCCTGAGGTCTCTGCACTGGTCCTGATTAGAACCAGGAAATACAAACAAATTAGTCCTGTCCTGAGGTCTCTGTACTGGTTCTGACTAGAACCAGGAAATACGACCGTATTAGTCCAGTCCTAAGGTCTCTGAACTGGTCCTGACTAGAACCAGTAAATATGACCATATTAGTCCAGTCCTGAGGTGTATGCACTGGTCCCTACTAGAACCAGGAAATACGACCGTATTAGTCCAGTCCTGAGGTCTCTGCACTGGTCCTGACTAGAACAAGGAAATACCACCGTATTAGGCCTGTCCTGAGGTCTCTGCACTGGTTCTGACTAGAACCAGGAAATACGACCATATTAGTCCAGTCCTAAGGTCTCTGAACTGGTCCCGACTAGAACCAGTTAATATGACCATATTAGTCCAGTCCTGAGGTGTATGCACTGGTCCCTTCTAGAACCAGGAAATACGACCATATTAGTCCAGTCCTGAGGTGTCTGCACTGGTCCCGACTAGAACCAGGAAATACAAACGTATTTGTCCAGTCCTGAGGTCTCTGAACTGGTCCCGACTAGAACCAGGAGATACGACCGTATTAGTCCAGTCCTGAGGTCTCTGCACTGGTCCCGACTAGAACCAGGAGATAAGACTGTATTTGTCCAGTCCTAAGGTCTCTGCACTGGTCCTGACTAGAACCAGGAGATACAACCGTATTATTCCAGTCCTGAGGTCTCTGCACCGGTCCTGACTAGAACCAGGAAATACGACCATATTAGTCCAGTCCTGAGGTCTCTGCACTGGTCCCGACTAGAACCAGGAAATACGACCATATTAGTCCAGTCCTGAGGTGTCTGCACTGGTCCCGACTAGAACCAGGAAATACAAACGTATTTGTCCAGTCCTGAGGTCTCTGAACTGGTCCCGACTAGAACCAGGAGATACGACCGTATTAGTCCAGTCCTGAGGTCTCTGCACTGGTCCCGACTAGAACCAGGAGATAAGACTGTATTTGTCCAGTCCTAAGGTCTCTGCACTGGTCCTGACTAGAACCAGGAGATACAACCGTATTATTCCAGTCCTGAGGTCTCTGCACCGGTCCTGACTAGAACCAGGAAATACGACCATATTAGTCCAGTCCTGAGGTCTCTGCACTGGTCCCGACTATAACCAGGAAATACGACCATATTAGTCCAGTCCTGAGGTGTCTGCACTGGTCCCGACTAGAACCAGGAAATACAAACGTATTTGTCCAGTCCTGAGGTCTCTGAACTGGTCCCGACTAGAACCAGGAAATACGACCATATTAGTCCAGTCCTGAGGTCTCTGCACTGGTCCCGACTAGAACCAGGAAATACGACTGTATTAGTCCAGTCCTGAGGTCTTTGCACTGGTCCTGACTAGAACCAGGAAATACAACCATATTAGTCCAGTCCTGAGGTCTCTGCACTGGTCCCGACTAGAAACAGGAAATACGAATATATTAGTCCAGTCCTGAGGTCTCTGCATGGTCCCGACTAGAACCAGGAAAATATGACCAAATTAGTCCAATCCTGAGATCTCTGCATTGGTCCCGACTATAACCAGGAAATACGAACATATTATTCCAGTCCTGACGTCTCTGCACTGGTCCTGACTAGAACCAGGAGATACAACCGTATTATTCCAGTCCTGAGGTCTCTGCACTGGTCCTGACTAGAACCAGGAAATACGACCATATTTTTCCAGTCCTGAGGTCTCTGCACTGGTCCCAACTAGAACCAGGAAATACGACCATATTAGTCTAGTCCTGAGGTCTCTGAACTGGTCCTTACTAGAACCAGGAAATATGACCATAGTCCAGTCCTGAGGTCTCTGCACTGGTCCTGACTAGAACAAGGAAATACGACCATATTAGTCCAGTCCTGAGGTCTCTGGCTTCCTGTCACTCAGAGAATAGACTTTAAAAGAGCTCTACTTGTGTACAAGTCTCTTCATGGCTCCAAAGTTCATCTCTGACATGTTAGAGCCATATGAACCAAACCGGACTCTGCGAACCTCAGGTAGTGGTATCCTGCTGGTGTCCAGAGTTAGAACAAAGCAAGGTGAAGCTGCATTTCAGTTTTATGCTCCTAAAATCTGGAACAGTCTTCCAGAAGATGTGAGACAAGCTCAGTTCTGTTTAGATGAGCATATGACAACTGAAAGGATTTTATCTGCACTCTTCATTTTTGATTTAACTCTTTCTTCTTTTAAATTCATTTTTTATTTAATTTATAATGATTATTTTTATGCTAATATGATTTATAGATTTATGACTATTTGCCTTCTTTGGATTTCATGCATCTGTAAAGCACGTTGAATTGCCTTGTGTACAAACTGTGCTCTACAAATAAACTTGCCTTGCCTTTGTTGTAATTCAAAACTGGAGTGAAAATCCTGTGCAATCTTTATCTCAGGCAGTGGTCTGGTGGGGAATGAGATATGTAAAGCCAGAAGGAAGAAGCTCAGAAAATGAAGCACAATCAATAACATTGAGTCTAGTTTAAGTTAAGGACATCTCCAATTTATGGGAGGTTCTCAGAATTCATCATGGTCCTTGATGGATCTTTGCTGTTAAATTAAAGAGCTTTTTGTAAATTTTTCCATGACAGCTACGCACACAGCATTGCTATATGGTTAATGGATGTCACTATCAGTTATCTTGGTAGAGGTAGGCAAGCAGATTGTAGTGGATAGTAGAACTGAGGCTGTGGCTCCAGGATAGCAGTGCTTACCTGCATTGGAGAACATGTTTCTTAAATTCCCCAACACATCCACAAAGTTTCATGAAATTTAGTTTGTTAGTTTTACTTGATTTTTTTTAATTTGTTTTGTATTCTTAATATTGCCGTAAAAAAGAAAACAAAGTGCATACAAACATCAGCAATCACATACAGTACACCCGCAAAGGCTCTCACCTTGATGGAGGAACAATGAAACATAAGCTGTCTGCAAAGCAAATAAAATGTTGAAAGCCTCTTGGGTTTGAATCCCAGTAGTATCAGGAAAGGGATCCAGCATAAAACATGTGTCAAACCAGTCTTGTGGTTCACTCCGCTGTGGTGACCCTGAATAGGGAGCAGCCAAAGTGGAATACATTTTTTTCTTCATACAAGCACTTGATAAGTATGAGTCTTGTTTATTCACAGTCATGTCATATCAGTTCTCTATGTCTCTGATGCTTTGTATTTCATCATTTATTTGCAGATGAATAGCTCAAACTGTGTCTCTGCAGGTCTGCCAGGTTTATGAGACTCATCAACATTAATGCCATCAGTCTTCTCTCCTCTAATTGGCTCCATACTCCAATTAACTCTGGCTGTTAGCACCTGCAGCTCCCCCAAAAAAACGAACAGCGCAGAGTTTAACTCTTGACAATTAATAATTATTAAAGAGGAATGAAGCTGCAAATGTGGGACTTGAGTCTGAGGTGTAACATTTTTGTCACTGTCGGAAGCAATTCAGGTGTCAAACAGTGTTGAAATGTGAGTCATTTAACAGTGCAAAACATGTATCAAAGTAAAAGGATTTCCGTTCTCACAGTCGAATCATTTCATTTCACTTAGTGATAGATTTTCCCAGAGAATCCCCCGCTGTGAGAGCAACACGGCAACAGTTTTTAGTTTTGAGCACAGCTGATTTTGACTGACTGCGTTCAAAAGCACCTTTTCATATATATATATGGTTTATATATATATATATATATATACATATATATGTGTATAGATATACTGTATATATATACATTTATATATATATATATATATATATATATATATATATATATATATATATATATATATGGAAGAATGGGGAATTGTGAGACACCCCCTGTATCTAAGCAACAGGATGCAACTGTGGTCATTTGAGCAGCTGATTATCAAGGCTCATCCTTTTCACCGTGGCCAGGAAGAGCCTGACTCTGCTATGCTGTAGGAAGCATGTGTTTTGTACAAAAATACGTACATTTTTGGAATGTAAAAGTAAATTTTTTGGTTTTCAACATATTTAACTCTCGTCCATCCATTAACTCCATTTGATCCGAAGTCAGGTCGCGGGGGCAGCAGCTTCAGCTGAGAGGCCCAGACCTCCCTCCCCTCGGCCGCCTCCACCAGAGAGCCTCTGGGAGAATCCCAAGGTGCTCCCAGGCCAGCTGAGAGATATAATCTCTCCAGCAGGTCCTGGGTCTTCCCCGTGGTCTTCTCCCAGTTGGACATGCCCGAAACACCTCTCCAGGGAGGCGTCCGGTGGGCATCCTAACCAGATGCCCAAACCACCTCAACTGGCTCCTCTCGATGTGAAGGAGCAGCGGCTCTACTCTGAGTCTCTCCCGAATGACCGAACTTCTCACCCTATCTCTAAAGGAGAGTCCAGCCACCCTGCAGAGAAAACTCATTTCCGCCGCTTGTATCCGCGATCTCATTCTTTCGGTCACTACCCACAGTTCATGACCATAGGTGAGGGTTGGAACAAAGATCGACCGGTAACAGAGAGCCTTGGCTTTTGGTTCAGCTCTCCCTTCACCACAACGGACCGGTACAGAGTCCGCACCACAGCAGACGCTGCACCAATCTGTCTGTCAATCTCCCATTCCTTTCTCCCATCACTCGTGAACAAGACCCAGAGATACTTAAACTCCTCCACTTGAGGGAGAACCTCACTCCCAACCCGGAGGAGGCATTCTACCCTTTTCCGACTGAGGACCATGGTCTCAGATTTGGAGGTACTGATTCTCATCCCTGCCGCTTCACACTCGGCTGCGAACTGCTCCAGCACGAGCTGCAGATCCCCACTCGATGGCGCCAACAGGACCACATCATCTGCAAACAGCAGAGACGAGATCCCGATACCACTGAACCGGAACCCTTCTGCTCCTTGGCTGCGCCTAGAAATTCTTTCCATAAATGTTATGAACAGAATCGGTGACAAAGGGCAGCCCTGGTGGAGTCCAACTCCCACCGAAAAAAAATCCGACTTACAACTGGCAATGCGGACCGAGCTCCCACTCCATTTGTACAGGGACTGGACAGCCCGTAACAACGGGCCCAGCACCCCATACTCCTGGAGTACCCCCCACAGAACACCCCGAGGGACACGGTCAAATCCCTTCTCCAAGTCCACAAAACACATGTGGACTGGTTGGGCAAATTCCCATATTCTCTCAAGGACTCTAGTGAGGGTATAGAGCTGGTCCAGTGTTCCACGACCAGGACGGAACCCGCATTGTTCCTCCTGAATCTGGGATTCGACAATCGATCGAACTCTCTTCTCCAGCACCCCTGCTTAGACCTTACCAGGGAGGCTCAGGAGTGTGATTCCCCTGTAATTGGAACACACCCTCCAGTCCCCCTTTTTAAAAAGGGGAACCACCACCCTGGTCTGCCAATCCAGACGTACTGCCCCCGGTTTCCATGCGATGTTGCAGAGACGTGTCAACCAAGACAGCCCTACAACATCCAGAGCCTTCAGGAAATCAGGGCGGATCTCGTCCACCCCCGGAGCCCGGCCACCGTGCAGCTTCTTAACTACTTCAGCGACCTCAGCTCCAGTAATGGACGAGTCCACCCCCAAGTCCACAGGCTCAGCATCCTCAACGGAAGACATGTTGGTGGGATTGAGAAGGTCCTCAAAGTATTCCTTCGACTGCCGAACGACATCTCCAGTCGAGGTCATCAGCATCCCATCCCCACTATACATAGTGTTGGTGAAGCACTGCTTTCCCTGCCTGAGCTGTCTGACGGTTTGCCAGAATCTCCGAGGAGCCGATTGAAAGTCTTTTTCCATTGTCTCACCGAACTCCTCCCACACCCAAATTTTCGCCTCAGAGACCACCAAAGCCGCCGCCCGCTTGGCCCGCTGATACCTGTCTGCTGATTCTGGAGACCCACAAGCTAACCAAGCCCGGTAGGACTCCTTCTTCAGTCTAACGGCCTCTCTCACCCGAGATGTCCACCACCGAGGATTGCCGCCACGACAGGCACTGACGACCTTACGGCCACAGCTCCGGTCAGCCGCTTCAGCAATGGAGGTGCGGAACATGGCCCATTCAGACTCAATGTCCCCCACCTTCCCCGGGATGTGATTGAAGTTCTGCCGGAGGTGCAAGTTGAAGATCTTTCTGACAGGTTCCTCTGCCAGATGTTCCCAGCAAACCCTCACTACACGTTTGGGCCTACCTGGTCTGACCGACATTCTCCTCTGCCATCTGATCCAACCCACCACCAGGTAGTGATCAGTTGACAGCTCAGCTCCTCTCTTTACCCGAGTGTCCAAAACATAGGGCCGAAGATCAGATGATACGACTATAAAGTCGATCATCGATCTCCAGCCAAGAGTGTCCTGATGCCACGTGCATTTATGGACATTCTTATGCTTGAACATGGTGTTCGTTATAGACAAACTGTGACGAGCACAGAAGTCCAACAACAAAACACCTGGTTCAAATCAGAGAGGCCGTTCCTCCCAATCACTCCCCTCCAGGTACCAATGTCATTGCCAACGTGAGCGTTGAAGTCCCATAGCCGAATAAAGGAGTCCCCATTAGGGGCGTTTTCCAGCACCCCCACCAAGGACCCCAAGAAGGCTGGGTACTCTGAACCGTTATTTGACGCATAAGCGCAAATGTTGGTCAGAGCCCGTTCCCCGACCCGAAGGCGCAGGGAAGCTACCCTCTCATCCACTGGGGAAAACCCCAACGTACAGGCTCCAAGCTGGGGGGCTATAAGCAAGCCCACACCAGCCCGTCGCCTCTCACCCTGGGCAACTCCAGAGTAGAATAAGGTCCAGCCTCTCTCAAGAAGATTGGTTCCAGAGCCCAGGCTGTGCGTCGAGGTGAGCCCGAATATATCTAGTCGGTACCACTCAACCTCACGCACAAGCTCAGGCTCCTTTCCCTCCAGAGAGGTAACGTTCCATGTCCCAGTAACCAGTTCGTCAGCCGAGGGTCGGCACGCCAAGACCCACGCTTTCGGCTGCCACCCATACCACACTGCACCCGACTCCTATGACCCTCCCTGTGGGTGGTGGGCCCACGGGGAGGCGAACCCATGTAGCCCATTCAGGCTGAGCCCGGCCGGGCCCCATGGGTGAAGGCACGACCACCAGGCGCTCCCAAACAAGCCCCTCCCCCAGGCCTGGCTCCAGAGCGAGGGACATCGAACTCTTGATTTTGTTTTATTCATAAGAGTCGTATTAACTCTGGTGCTAGAAGTAATTGATTCAAGCGGACAAATTGCTACGCTGATGATAGGCAGCTGTACTTATCTATGAAACCAGAGGAAGCAAAACCTTTGGCTAAACTTCAAGGGTGTCTTAATGACATTAAGTCCTGGATGTCCTCTAACTTTTTGCTTCTAAACTCGGATAAAACAGAGGTTATTGTCTTTGGTCCCAAACACCTGAGGAATGGATTAACTGGGTTTATGCTGGCTTCCAGCACAGCTGTGAAAAACCTTGGAGTCATTTTTGATCAGGATATGTCATTTAAGCAGCATATTAATCAGGTTTGCAAGACTGCCTTTTTTCATCTCCGAAATATTGCCAAGATTAGGAGCATCTTCTCCCAAGGGAATGGCGAAAAATTAATCCACGCGTTTGTCAGTTCTAGACTGGATTATTGCAATGCGCTGTTAGCAGGATGTCCGAAAAGCTCGCTGAATAGCCTTCAATTGATCCAGAACGCAGCAGCGAGGGTGGTGACAGGAATCAGCAAGCGAGATCACATCTCTCCCGTGTTAGCCTCCCTCCATTGGCTTCCCGTGAAATTTCGAATTGAGTTTAAAATTCTGCTTCTCGCATATAAGGCCCTTAATGGCCTTACAAGACTTGATACCACGTTATGCTCCTAATAGAGCTCTTCGCTCTCAGAGTGCAGGATTACTCGTCGTTCCTAGAATATCTAAAAGCAGATTTGGAGGACGGGCCTTCTGCTACCAGGCACCTTTTTTATGGAACCAGCTACCAGTTTGGGTTAAGGAGGCTGACACCATCTCCATTTTTAAAACTAATTTGAAAACATTTTTGTTCAGTAAAGCCTGCAGCTAGTCTAAATTATATTGTGTAGGGGTTAACAGTTATAGCTATAGTTGGAGTAGTTAAGACTAGAGTCATCTTGTCTTAAACAGGTTTGTCATAGTTATGCTGCTATAGGCCTACGCTGCAGGGGGACACCAACATGATCTGCTGAGTGGTGTCTCCACTGCTTTTCTATTTTTCTTCTCTTTCTTCTTCCCTTCCTCCTCCTCCATGCGACCTGGTCCTCTGGCCATCTCATCCCAGTGCTGCTTCCTCCATCTGTTTATATTTATGTTTATATGGCTGTTGTATTTAGTCATTTGTGTGCTCTCCTCTCTCTGTCCTACATCCTCTCTGTGTTCTCCGTCCTCTCTCTGTCTTGTCTCCCCTCTTTTCTTTCTCGACCCGGCTGGCCTTCGGCAGGAAGGTCCCCCCATATGAGCCAGGTCCTGCTCAAGGTTTTTTTCTCTTAAAGTGGAGTTTTTCCTTGCCACTGTTTGGCTTAAAGGTTTTTTTTCTCCCTCTGTGGGAGTTTTTACCTGCCATTATCATTGATTGGATTTCATATTATAATCTTAGTTAATGATATTTGCTCGGGGTCATGCTCTGGGTCTCTGTAAAGCGCCTAGAGACAATTGTCATTGTAACAGACGCTATACAAATAAAATTGAATTGAATTGAAGTGAAGATCATATCATGTATTTTGTCGAACTATTGCCTTTTAAAATGATGCGGTGCTGCGAGCCAAAGATTGGCCTGAATTCTGCAGAGAAGTTGTTTTAATAAAAAAGTGGTGGAGGGTTAAAGTGAGACAATTGCCATGGGACAAAGTAAGACACTGCTTCACTTTTCCCCTGGAGGCAAAGTGAGACAAAAAATGAGCTTTGTTTTTTGTGTCTTAAACAGTATGTAAAATCCTTCATGCCAAGGTAATCCAACAGGAGGACAACCTGGGGCCGAACCTCCATCGAACAGATGGAAAGTGCAGCCACTGAGGTCATGGAGAAAAAGAGGCCCTTAAGATGTATTTCAAATGAGCGAAATATTGACAAATCAAGCCTCCTTAGATTTATAACAAAGAAGCAGCTGGGCCTGGACTGTGGTACTGTGGGCTGGGACTCAGTAGCCATGGCAACGAGAATTTTCACAGATGAGATGGAGGAGGAACTCGCCAAACACCTGAAAGAACTTGCTGAACAGTCCTATGGTCTCTCTCCAGCTAAGTGTCGCCCACTGGCCTTTGAGTATGCAGACAAGAACCATGTCCCCATGCAGACAAGAACCATGTCCCCATGCAGACAAGAACCATGTCCCCATGCAGACAAGAACCATGACCCCGTGCAGACAAGAACCATGTCCCAATGCAGACAAGAACCATGTCCCCATGTCTGCCAGTTGGAAGGAGATGCAGTCTGCAGGTCCAAAGTGGTTCTGCAGCTTTCTAGCATGTCGTCATCTTTCTGTCCGAACTCCAGAAGCCACATCCCTCTGAAGGGCCACTGGCTTCAATAGAACGACTGTTGGGGAGGTCTATGATAATCTGGCAGTAGTCATGGACAGGTGGGTGAATTGATTGTTCCAATGCATGTGTTTTATTCTCTAAAATAAAGTAGTTTAGATTCCCTTTCTCCTTATCTTTAACAGGCATAAATTCCCCCCACACATGATTTTTAATGTGGATGAAACAGGTTTCCATACGGTACAAAGGCCTCACCAGGTGAGATAAACGCACACACAAGGCTGACATGTGTAGGTTGTAATAATGTAATAAACAGGCCTGGCGGGACCTCCGAGCGAGCAAGGCCAAGAATGGAGCTCCGAAATCAGATAGGAGATGGAGCCAGCAGCCTCTCATCCACCTCCAGGACCCTGCTGGAGCTCTGTATGTAACCTACAGATCAAACATGCCATTAATTCTGAACTTTCTGTCTGTTTCAGGGGGTGACACAAAGAGGGAAAAGGCAAGTTGGTTCCATCACATCGGCCAAGAGAGGGGAACTGGTAACTCTGGTCTGTGCTGTTAATGCTGCTGGGGACGCTGCACCTCCAATGCTTGTCTTTCCCAGAGTAAAGTTTAAAGACTGCTTCATGATCAATGAACCTCCAGGAGCAAAAGGTACATCTACCAGAACAGAATGGATGAATGAAGATAGCTGGGCCAAGTTTCTTGGCCATCTGATAAACCACACTTACTGTTCACCTGAGCCCCCCTTGCTTCTCATCATGGACAATCTTAAAGCTCACATATCACTCAGGGCAGTAGAACTCGCCAGGAGCAATGGTATCGTTATGCTCACTCTCCGACATCACACATCCGATCGCATGCAGCCTCTGGATGTGGCCATGTACGGTACGTTCAAAGCCCAATACAGCCGAGCTCTCGATGGGTGGATGCAATCGAATCCTTGGAAAAACAGTTACCATCTACCAGGTTGCAGGACTTGTGAGTCAAGCCTTCATGACAACCGTGACACCACCAAATGTGACTTCTGGTTTAAGGTCCACATTTTTCCGGATGAAGCATTTGCACCATCCATTCAGTCAGACTGGCCAAACCCTGAACTACAGCCTGCCACCGGAAATGCTCCACCTCCAGGAGAAGTTATTGAAGGCCTGTACCCTGCAGATGATCCGCCTGAAGATGACCCTCCTCCCGCTGCAGATAACGCAGCCTCCTGTACGAATTTGCCCGCTTCCTGCGCCAGCTGACACAGATCCAGGACCTTTAACTAACTGGCCTGGTTATGTCCCTCCACAGGAAATGATCGCGCTTCCAAAGTTCACTCCCAGAATACAAACCAGATGGAGGCGTGTGAAGACCACTATCCTCACCGACACTCCTGAGATGCAGGCACTCGAAAGGGCTTTAGAAGAAAGATGTAGCAGGCTGCAGAGGAAGTGCAAAAGAGGGGAGAAAAGCTTACTTCCTGCTCTCGGTGGAGGCGGTCGCATTTCTGTGAGCTCATCTGTCCCTGCTGCTTCTCTTTTGTCTTGTCTGAGCCTTTTTGGGGCCTCACTCGGCATAATATTCAATTCTCTAACCATGGTCAGCTGGTCTCTCAATGCAATTGATCAAATTTTCTCACTGAGAAAACAGGGCACAGGAGAGCCCTCCTGTCCTGATGGAACACTGGCTGCTGGATACATCAGGGATTCTTATGGAGGGACTGTGGGGTGTCTGCCCCCCCTGTTCACGCCAAAGTCGTGTACCTATTGGGATTCATGATCACAGGATTTCTGCTGTTTGGAGTTGGTGGATACCTGCTGTATCGGAAAATTTAAGACACAGCAGCTGCCATCCTGGACACCGTCAACCTGACTGCCGTGTGTGTTGGAGTGAGCCGCGTTGTGAACACTCAGACTGATACTCTTGGTGAGCTGAATCGGAAACTGGATGTGATTCTGAATCACAGGCTAGTGACGATTTTTGAACTCTCTGGCAAAATGGATTTGAATGTGGAGAAGTTGCAAGCGCTGCTCAGGGAGAATTGATCTGATCTGTAATTCGGCCATTTGGAGTTATTCCTGTCGAGATGAAACCAGCAGAAACTGAAGGCAGATGGGATCTCAAGTCAACCTGACCCAAACAATCTTCTCTTATCTGAATCTGGCTCCCCTGAAACGAAGCTCGCCTCCAAGGCCGGCCTTCAACCTAATCACTCCTGAATATTATGACTTTTTGACGCTCCTCCCCAGATCCCTCCCCTTTGCAAACAACACCTGTGGCTCCAGACTGAACTGGGACAGGGGTCACTGGCTTACGCACACACATACACATGCACACACTTTCCGCCCCCTGCCCAACCTCCTCCGCTGGCTCCGGCTGTTTCCACCCCCCACATTAGACAGTCTGATGCACTGCACGCTGGGATCTGGCAGCGCGCACAAGGAATGTTTGGCTGGATACCCTCCTCCCACCTCCCACCCACCTCTCATGTCTTAGTTTTAAGTTTGTCTATGCTTATTTGCTGAGGATTTTTTTGTGAATCTCACAACATGCCCCTCAAGGACACATTGTGTGAGACACCTTTTTTTACCCTCTCCCCCCTCCTCTCTCCTATCGTATTTTCCTCTGATAAGAAGGGGAGCGCCACTACAAAGTGGCTGCAGACCCCCCAGACACCGTTGACTCCTGTCTAACATGTTGTTGTTTGTTTCTGTATGTTTTCTTGGATTATGTACTGGAAATGTAATTTGACTGTGTTGGGACACTGGCTCAGTGACAAATAAAGACATTCTGTTTCTAATTCTGATTCTGATTCTGAAAAGGGTGAGCTGATCCAGGGCTTTTGAAAAGACACGTAATAGACTGATGAGAAAATGCAAAGGAAGGGCTAAAAATCAGAGCTAATCCGATTTCCCCTACTGTGAAAGTGGTTATTTTCTCTAAGTTGAATAAATCATTTTTTGAATGATAATTTGCATTATTTGTGTTTGTTCAGTCACCTCCAGAGTGGTGGAAAAAATAAGGAGATCACTTTACCCCACGCTGGCCCGCTTTACCCCCTTGAAATCTGGGCTTTGTCTCAGTTTACCCCATAGCTGGGGTAAAATGAGACACTTGACCTTTTTTTTATAAAAACAATCCCATTTTTACCGTCTTTAGTCCGGCAAACATTCTGATCATTTCTGTCCTTAGGAAACATCCTAAATTAAAGAAAAATGTGTTAATTTTATAGACACATCAATTTAGCTTGCTTAGAGGGCAGGGGGGAGTAAAGACCGTCTCACATTACCCCACTCTCTCCTATATATATATATATAATATAATATATATATATATATATATATATATATATATATATATATATATATATATATATATATATATATATATATATATATTGAAAAGGTGCTTTTCGGCAGCATGGTGGTTATGCATATTAATTGGTGGTTAAATTGGCCATAGGAGTGATTGTGAGTGTGCGTGGTTGTTTGGCTAAATGTGGCCCTGCGATGGACTGGCGACCTGTCCAGGGTGGACCCCTGCCTTTCCCTTGAAGAGAGCTGGGATAGGATTCAGTAGGTCCAAAAAGTGTTCTAGCTATCTGTTAAAAAAAGGCAGATTTTGCATTTCAAATTTCTGTGTCCTTACTAACCTATAGCTTTGAAATCTCTATCCTTTATCAATGTAATAGCCTTAATGTCAGCCATTTAAATGGTCACAAGCCAACAAAAATTTTGGATTTTAATTTCAGTATGACTTTGCGTGCTGAAACAATACCTATATTTTTTCAGTCTGTGACTTTTCCAAACTTATCACACTTATTTAAAACTATGTTGCATTTTACAACTGGGCCCCAGCCCGTAAAGGGTCAATAAAATTGTGGCCCCTATGTTAAATTATTAAAATGCTTTCCCAAAATTTAAAAAAAAGCTAAAAGTTACATTAGTTTTTTTTTAGATGTAATCACCCTAGAGTAGTATGAGGTCTTAAATATTGAAATCTAGAGAGTATCTCATCTTATCGTTCTTTTTGACAGATATCACAGTCACAAGGTTTATAATGAACTCAGCTTGGGAAGCCATAATTATACATTTAACTTGGAAAGAGGGACTCCATTTAGACAATAACCTATGGGTAACTCTTGCAATTTTTTCATCAGTAAATTTAATGGGGAGCACACATTACCACTCTAGTTTGTAGTCAGATTGATTGGCCTTACTCCACAAAAAAAGGTGATTTATGAAAAAAAAAAAAAATTGTGACTGATAGAATCTGCTTGCTGCTTAAAATGAATAATTAACATTAATTGCTATTTATTTTTCCATGATTTCTTAAAGATTAAAGACAATGCTTACATTCCGATTCTTGATTAAATTATAAATGATTGACTGTGTCATATGCAGCACTAAGATCTAATAAGACAAGTATATTCAAGTCAGTTTCCTTAGACCATTAGCTGATCATTGGAACTTTCACCAATACTCTTTCTGGACTATAATTTGTTCAGAATGCTGACTGAAACTCTTCATATTATTTTTGTGAAAATGGTTCTATAGTTAATTTGAAATGGTTTAAGCCGAAGTCTGATTCGAAATGATCTTTGGCTGCTGTACTTGAGTACACATCTGTGACAGCTTTGTGGGTGCTGTGAATGTTCTTTTAAATAAGAAGGTATTTTATTTTTGGAGCTCATGAAGTCATAATTGGCAAGTAGTAAAGGATGACATGGCTGACCAAATTTTTTACTGGTTACAGCCTTGCTAAAGTACAATAAATCTGGATTTGTTATTGTTCTTCTTTCTTAATGATAAGTTTTATACAGTATTTGAAAAGGGTTCCTATAATTTATTATGCTGTCTTTTCAGACTTAGTGAAATTCTTCCTGTTTTGTGGGATATACTGGTAAAAAATGAAAAGAGGGAGTGTCGGAAAGCTGAGCGCAGATAGAGAAAAACAAAACTACAGGTTTATCATGACATCTATAGAGAGAAATTTACAGCTGAGGAATGCGAGACATTGATATTTTTCTGACATCATCACTAAAAACAGTCACAGCACCTTATTTGCTACAGTCGACAGGTTAACAAACCCTCCTACGTCAGTAGCTCCTGAACTTTATTCCACCAAGGCCTGCAAAGACTTTGCCAAATTCTTCACAGACAAAATCCAAAATATTAGACAAGCAGTCGATCCATCAACAGCAAGTTCAGGCCATGTGCTGAGTCCACCGAGTCGAAACAACATGATACAGTTTGATCCCATTAACAGCAAAGATCTAGAACAGCCATTCCCAAACTTTAGAATACCAAGGCCCAATTTGAAATGTGAAAAATCTCGGAGGCCCATCCCTTACCAAAAAGTAGTATACTTAAGTATACTACTTTTTAGTAAGGGATGCAAACCTTTAAACACCACTTTGATTGACATAAAAGACTAAAAGCTACATTCCAATATTAATCAACAAATAAGGTGACACTTGTCACGTTAAGTTTACAGTAGAATAACACTTAATTGGTTTGTTTTATTATTTCTAAATATTTTTAAATCATGTAATGAACATTTTACAGTAATTTAAGAACATATTTTAAAAAAATCAAGGTTTTAAAACATTTGTTTATTTTTAATGACCTCTCACGGCCCACCTGCAGTACCTCAACGGCCCACCAGGGGGCCGCGGCCCACACTTTGGGAATCACTGATCTAGAAGACCTCTTGCATCAACTGAACTCATCTTATTGCTGTCTGGACATGCTGCCCACTGATTCTCTCAAAAAGGTTTCAAAGATCTTGGAACCAGATCTGCTACAGATTGTGAGCTCATCTTTAATGTTGGGTGTAGCTGTAATTAAACCCCTGCTAAAAAGAGACAGTCTAGACAAAACACAGATGAACAACTACAGGCCAATCTCCAATCTTCCATTTTTAGGTAAAATAATTAAAAAGGCTGTTTTTATGAGCTAAATGACTTTCTAAGAAAAAACAACTGCTGTGATGTTTTCCAGTCAGGTTTCAGAGAGCACCATAGCACTGAGCCTGCTCTGACCAAAGTCATGAATGACATATGACTGAATACAGATGCTGGAAAAATATCAGTGTTAGTTTTACTGGATCTCAGAGCTGCATTCGATACAGTTGACCACATTATATTAGTCCAACGACTGGAGAACTGGGTGGGTCTCTCTGCTGCTGTACTGAACTGGTTCAAAACTTACCTGGAGAACGGGAAGTACTTTGTGTCAGTAGGCAGCTTTACATCTGACCAGACAAAAGTGGCGTTCCCCAGGGTTCCATCCTGGGCCCTCTACTGTTTATCATCTACATGCTCCCACTAGCCCAGGTTATAAAGAACAACAATATTAGTTACCATAACTATGGTGATGATACTGAAAAAACTGTGTCTCCGTGTTCTTTTATCTGGTGCCTATATGACAAATCTAGAAGCAAAGATCAATCAAGAATTTTAATACAATCATGTATACAAAATGTATTATGCCATGCAGAATATTTTAATTGGCCGATGGTACACTTGTCCAGGACATCACCAAGATGCTGCCATGGACAAATGCACACTGCAAGTCCGTTTGTGCCTATCTTTAAAGATCCAGAGGAGGCGTGTCCTTAGTTCCTCTGACTTTTGGTCCTTTGTTCCCGAAGTCCAGATGGTCAGTCACAGTCTGAGTTAATCAGCAACTGTTTGTTCCGGAGTCTTCAAACTGGTGATGAGGGTGAGCGGATGTTAAAGTAATTAAGTCCAGATGTCCAGTCCAAACAAAAGTGGTGTGTTTGATCCAAGAAAGGGGGTTGTAACTAGATACGTTGATCTATGCCATGCATAGTCCTTTGAAGACAGCAGGTCAGGAGGTCAAGCAACAACTCAGCAGTCCCCTCTTACAGCCACCCCCAGGCAATAAGTTTAGCTCTGCATCTAACTAAGAATTTCTAAATCCTAACAGTACGCAGGTATATATTACACCAGGAGACAGAGGCCCTGTACAGGCTCTCGGTAAATGCATTGATGAGATTAATGACTGGATGTGCCTTAACTTTCTACAGCTGAACAAAAACAAATCTGAGGTGATTGTGTTTGGAGCCAAAGAGAAACAAATGCAGGTCTCCACAGAGCTTAAATCTATAGATCTAAAAACCACCAATCAGGCCAGAAATCTAGGTGTAGTGATGGACTCAGATCTAAACTTTGAAAAGCACATTAAAGCAATCACTAAATCAGCCTACTATCACCTGAAGAACATCTGGAGGATAAAAGATCTGATGTCTCAGCAAAATCTGGAAAAACTAGTCCACGCGTTCATTTTCAGTCGGCTTGATTATTGTAACAGCATTTTTACTGGTTAATCTAAAAAATCAGTTAGACAGCTGCAGCTCATTCAGAACTCTGCTGGCCGAGTTCTCACTAAGACCAGAAGAGTGGACCACATCAGTCCAGTTCTGAGGTCCTGACACTGGCTGCCTGTCCGTCAAAGGATAGACTTTAAAGTTCTGCTGCTGGTCTATAAAGCTCTGAATGGTTTGGGACCAGAATCCATCAGTGACCTCCTGACCCAGTATGAACCCACCAGACCCCTCAGGTCATCTGGATCCGGTTTATTATCAGTCCCCAGAGTCAGAACCAGACATGGAGAAGCTGTGTTCAGTTTCTATGCTCCACATGTCTGGAACAAACACCCAGAAAGCCTCAGATCAGCTAAAACACTCAGTTTGTTCAAATCCAGGTTGAAGACTCACCTGTTCTCAGCTGCCTTTAAATAAGATTTTATTTTATTATTTATTCAGGAGCTCAAATCTACGGAGCCCTGGAGGGGACATGAAGGAAAAAAAAAAAGGAAAAAAAATGTAGGAAAAAAATTTTTTTTTGAGAAAATGTATGCACTAGAGACAAACACTAACTCAAGATCTCGAGTTTCAAACTCTAGATCTCGAGTTTCAAACTCTAGATCTCGAGTTTCAAACTCGAGATCTCGAGTATGATTTGCAATGCAGTTGAGTTGGGTACCCGGGGCCGAGTCTGGCAGAGTCCAGACTAGTGAGGTGGTTTGGACCGCGGCTGGGACGGTGTGTGAGACCCTCTCTGCCGCAGGAGCCTCGGAGGAGGACGGGCAGACGCCCCACGGACTCCCCCACCTGACTCCCCCGACACCCCTCCCCTCCACCCCCACCTCTGCAGCAGAGACGGAGATGGAGAGATGGAGAGATGCAGAGAGCCGGAGGCGAGAAGGAGGGAGAGAGCCAGTCCTGCCCCCTCAGCGAGAGAGGCAGCTGGGGCAGCGTACGGCTGCAGGCACCCCGCGGGAGGGTGGACCTGAACCATCTCAACCGTTAATGATCCTTCCGCAGGTTTCCTAACCAAGATTCCTAACCAAGCAGGCATATTGAACACTGACATGCACTTTGTAATTCATTTAATTCACCTGGGGAAGTCAGGTGGGGGAGTCTGTGGGGCGTCTGCCGGTCCTCCTCCGAGGCTCCTGTGGCAGAGAGGGTCTCACACACCCTCCCTGCCCCGGTCCAAACCACCTCTCTAGTCTGGACTCTGCCAGCTCCGTCTACGCAGCCCCCCCGGGGCGGTGGACTCTCCTCACTCCGGCAGCCGTTCCTCCGCGCAGCCAAGCGCACGAGTTTCACACCACACCTCCCGTTCCGAGGGCTCACACGGACCCGAGGGCGGGTGGACGCGTGCGCACCGGTGGAGGAAGAGGCGGGAGGGGAGAGAGTTTCCCCACCGCTCGGACTCGGGGTTCTGACGGGCGCGCAACGGCCGGGCCCAAAAACCTCGGAACTCACAACACTCAGCGTGGTGCGGGCGGTCTGGCCCTGGCCGTCGGCCGCGCGGCCCCGGGTACCCAACTCAACTGCATTGCAAATCATACTCGAGATCTCGAGTTTGAAACTCGAGATCTCGAGTTAGTGTTTGTCTCTAGTGCATACATTTTCTCAAAAAAAAATTTTTTTTTCCTACATTTTCTCAAAAAAAAATTTTTTTCCTATTTTTTTTTTTTTCCTTCATGTGCCCTCCAGGGCTCCGTACAAATCTGCACAGCCTTTTAAAAACTCTTTTTACTGTTTTCTTTGTTTTTATGCTTTTATTCTTTTACTTTTTATTGCCTTCTTTTTCTTTTTCTGAGATGCTTTTAATGTTTTGTAAAGCACTTTGAATTGTGTTGTACATGTAATGTGCTATACAAATAAACTTGCCTTGCCTATTCTTTTCTTTCCAGCTTTCTTTAACTTTACCTAGGCAGCTGTGAATTATATTAAGGAACCAGCCTCCTCTGACTGAATCATTTCTTTGTCAGAGGGATATTTGTGGAAGGAATGTTAAGGCAGCTGGCTTCTATTGTACAAACATTGGAATTGTTTTGCAAACCCATGGGTTCTTAGCTGTTGCACATATTTAGTGTTTTGGTTATTGAATAGTTAGCCTATTTTGTCATTTGTAATTTTGGTTGTTAATATCATCAACAAAAATACACTCACCTTTGCTGCGACCAACCCCCCTCCCGTTACTCAGATTGCGTACATGAATGAGCCTTCTTTCACTTTTGCATATTAATTTTTCTTTTTAGTTTATCTAGCAATGAACAAACTTTAAACCTGCATCTTAAATGTTATACAAACTTTTATGTCTGCATCTGAATACCTGAATATAAGACAAAGTTTGTATGAATACATCTGAAAAAGTTCGTCATTTTAGACTTATCTAAAACAAACTATGTGTAACCAAAAGGATCTGCAGGGGCTTCAATTAAAGAGGCCACGATGGTTAATGTGGGTCATGTCATCTGTCTTTATTGTAAAATATATAAGAAATAAGCTAGAGAAAAACAAGAGGACATATAGTCATGTTATGGCTGGGAGACAAACCACTCACTGTCTGGGACACTGAGAGTCTAAAAGAAACAAAACCCAACACACTTAAAATAAGACTCAAACTTAAAATGCAAACAAATGACCCTTTAAAGTGGACTCCGTGCCACCACCACACCAGCGAGTGGAGGGCCACACCAGCCGCAACACTAGAAAAAAATAAGAATAGAGTGTTTAAATTCTAAGAAATTAACAATTAAAGGTCTAAAATACTAAACTAAAATAGTGCAATGCCACAGAGCAGTATCCAGAGCTACATATGTTTCACAAGGGGGATGAAGCACAGACCAAGGAGGGTGAGTGACAGGTATCAGCCACTTAGGTATAGTGGTAAATAATGTCAGGCTTAATTCAAAATAAAATAAAATGCATACATAACTATTGTATAAGTTTACTTTTGCATTCAGATCTTGAAATGATAACTTTAAATTAGACTGAATTTGCCATCCTCAAAATGTACATAGACCAACACATTCTCTTTTTAATACCCTTCATCTGGCTGACATATGGCATCAGTTTCAATAGACAACAACAATATAACAACAAGGACAACAAGGCCAGCAGTGACTTCTGATCTGTCTTCAAGTTGTTGTTTATACTGCTGCCAAGGCATGTCCATGTATTATCATCCAGTGATGGTCAACATGATAAAGGCTTGACAAATCAGTAAAGATTATGTATGAAATGAAATGAAAAATACTTTATTAATCCCAGAAGGGAAATTCAACATTGTAGTAAGGTTTTTTTTTCAATAATAAATGACAGCAACATAAATCAACAGCAATAATAATCAATTAGGATGTCTTGTTGTGGAGGCTGATGGCTGCTGGCAGGGATGATCTTCTGGATCTTTTTGTCTTGCAACGGACCTGAAGAAGCCTCTCACTGAACACACTCTGTTGTTTGATCACTGTGTCATGGAGAGGGTGTGAAGAGTCCTCCATCATCTTCACCAGCTTGTGTAGCATTCTTTTTTGTACAATCAGTGTTCCACCCAGCACAGATCCAGCTTTCCTGATCAGTTTGTTGATTCTCTCTTTGTTGAGTCTCTGGTTCTGATGCTGCTGACCCAGCAGATGGCTGCAAAGCTGATTGCACTTTCAACAACAGACCTGTAGAACATGTTCAACATCTTGGTGCAGACATTAAAAGATCTCAACTTTCTTAGAAAGTAGAGTCTGCTCTGACCTTTCTTGTAGATGTATTCTGTGTTGCATTTCCACTCTAGTCTGTTGTCAAGCTGAACTCCAAGGTACTTGTATTCCTCCACCACCTCCACCTCCTTTCCCAGGATGGAAACACTGCTGTGTTGATTGTTGCTCCTCCTGAAGTCGACAATCATTTCCTTAGTTTTGCTGGTATTTAATATGAGATAATTGTTACCGCACCATTTCACAAACTGACAGACCAGTTCTTTGTACTCTGCTTCCTGTCCGCTGCTGATACACCCAACAACTGCAGAGTCATCAGAGTATTTCTGCAGATGACAGGACTCAGAGTTAGACTGGAAGTCAGAGGTGTAGAGCGTGAAGAGAAATGGTGAGAGAACAGTTCCTTGTGGTGCTCCAATGCTGCTGACCTCCATCTCAGACACACAACCTTTCAGTCTCACAAACTGTGGTCTGTTTGTGAGGTAGTCATAAATCCAGGAGGTTGTGGAGGAATCCACCTGGAACTGATGGAGCTTCTCACATAACAACGCAGGCTGAACTGTATTAAAAGCACTTGAGAAATCAAAGAACATGACCCTCAAAGTGCTGCCTGATTGGTCCAGATGAGAGTGGGCTCTGTGAAGCAGGTAGATGATGGCGTCTTCAACCCCAAGCCCATTACGATATGCAAACTGGAATGGGTCCTGAAAGGTGCTGACCTGCTTGTTGAGGTGGGCCAGTAAGAGTCTCTCCAGGACTTTCATGACGTGAGATGTCAGGGCAACTGGTCTGTAGTTGCTAGGTTCAGCTGGTTGTGGTTTTTTAGGCACTGGAACAAGGCAGGATGTTTTCCACAGCACAAGAACAGGTTTCTGTCTCAGACCGGTGTTGAAGAGGTGCTGGAGAATCGGACATAGTTGCAATGAGCAGGTCTTGATAACTCTGGGACAGACACCGTCTGGACCTGCAGCCTTGTTCTGGTTCAGTTTCTCTAATTGTTTTTTGACCTGATTGCAGGAGACAGACAGAGTGGAGGGGGGGGCAGAGGAGGTCTCCGAGGTGGAGAAAGATGATGCTGTTTTCTGGTCCATGACTGAGCTGCAGGGTGACAGAGTGGAGTTGTGACAGGAAAGCTATGGGCTCACCGAGGGGGGTGTGGTTTGTTGGGGTGGAGGCAGGGGGGGAACTGAACCTATTGAAGAACATGTTCAGTTCATTAGCTCTGTCCAGACCTCCATCAGTCTGGTCTGGACCTCCATCAGTCTGGTCTGGACCTCCATCAGTCTGGTCCGGACCTCTATCAGTCTGGTCTGGACCTCCATCATCTGTTCAGGACCTCCATCAGTCTGGTCCAGACCTCCATCAGTCTGGTCCCCCTTTGCCTTGAAGCCGGTGATCTTCTTCATTCCGGACCACACATCCCTCACGTTGTTCTGCTGGAGCTGACGTGACGTATGCCTTTCAATGCAACTTTGTTTCCAGATATTTATAGTTTTGTCTGTCGACATTAGACTTCAATAGATTCCAGGTGTTACGCCAAGAAAAATGTTATATTTCAAAATGAAAATGAATTAAAAAAAATAAACATAACCTGAATCCCTTCCTTGCTGACAGAAAAGGGGGAAAAAGAAGCCATGTGAGTGAACAGTACAGTACTGTGCCAAAGTCTCAAGCACTCCTAGTTTTGTTATATTATCAAATATTTCATGATATCTCTGTAAAATTATGAAACCAGTTCAGCAAATCAAGACTTTTTCTCAACTTCCGGCTCTGTCCATCCTTCACACTAAAAAATACTGGGTTATTTTCTCAACCCAACCACTGGGTTAAAGCGGTTGGGTACTTTCATTGATTTAATTTAACCACTGTTGGGTTGTTTAATCTGACCCAGTTGTTGGGTTATTAGTTGGGTCAGTGTTTGTGATCATACTACAGTAACCCAACCCCTGGGTCAATTTAACCCCATTTGAGTTATTTAAGATTTAAAAAGCATCAATTTCCTTTAAGCAGCATTTCACAACTGACAGAGGTGCTAGATCCAGATGACACAATGAGCAAGCATTGTTTCTCCTCATTTTTATCTTTAAAAATTACTTTGCTTATTAATTGTTGTAATAACTCTATAGTAGTACTGAAACTTACAGTTATTATTCACAGCACTAAAGACCGCTATAGCAGACCAGTTGTCTTTGTGTAACTGCTAGGAGTGTGCGCGTGTGCAGGCACGCACTCACGAACACATATAATTGTACATTTGAGCTTGCTTTTGTGGCATTTTGCTATCATGTAAAGCAGTGGTTCTCAACTGGTGGGTCGCAACCCAGAAGTGGGTCGCACACCCGTTTTCAGTGGGTCATGGGCCTTTGCCTGGGGAAGGAAATGCAAAAAAAAAAAAAAGCATGTAATTCATACTCCTTAACAGTAGATGGCGATAATGCCCTGTAATGGGAGTTGACACCCGCCAGTTCACACCATAAAAAAAGACCTGCAATGTTTGTTTACATATGTTGAGCATGGCGAAACACAGATACAATGAAAAATATGAGATATGGATTTTCTTATGTTGAAGACAAAGGTCAGTGAGTGGTTATTCAGCTAAAACTATATATTTTGAGTTCTTTTTAAAACTACTGCTAAGTGGTTGCACTGTTTTATTTCATGTTTGTGCATAAAAGCACTGTTGAGTCTTAAAAATGGCTGTTAGTAAAAATGTTCTGATTGTTATGTCAGCTTTATGATTAATGTTTAAATAAGTGACTAGATAGTTTTAATAGGAAACTGTTATATATTCAGGAAGTGGGTACTCAGCAAATGCTACATATTTGAGTTCTTTTTGAAACTACTGCTCAGTGGTTGTACTTTTTTATTTTATGTTTGTGCATGTTGAGTCTGTTAAAAAAGGCTGAAGTTACTGAAGTGAAGTGTTTTGGATTTAATTAAAATGCAGCTAATTGAGCATCAAAGGGAATATTTCCCACTTGAAGTCATTTTAGTTTTTGCCGTTTTGGTTCACCAATTGTTACCTAAGAATTTGGATATCTTCTTAGTCGTAAGAATTATAATTATTGTGCACTGGTGATGCAATCTATTCGGTTGTTATACAAGGCAATGACAAATGATGGAGGTGCGAAACGGAGTTTATTCTCCAAGTCTGCATTCAAAATTCAGAGAGGTCATCACAGAACGCTGGATTCTTCAGACAAAAAGGCGGGCAGTTCATCTAACAACAAGTGGAAAAAAACACAGTAACCTTGTGATCTGTCTAAACCTAACTTAGCTACTTGATAGAGACAACACCAAAACAACCGGTGACCTCAAATGAGGCAGGATTTGAGGCGAAGAGTCATGGCCTTAATTTATGCCACAGCATGACACAGCAGTTTTAGCACATTTAGGCCTCAGAATGAACACAGCATGAATTCTTAACATCACAATCCCTACTTTTGTTTTTGCACCTCATTCTCTTTGCATATATGAAAAGCTTATCTAGATCACAGTAGTAGAGCACGCGGTTCCCGCCCCAAAGGGCACAGCCCACAATTGCGAGCTAAACAGGGAATAATGGAGCACAGTCTACTCTATTAAATTTGATCCTCTTGGCGGCCAAACACCCGTCCCCAGCTATGCATATGGGTTTGCAGCTCAGATTGGAATCAGTTGATTGATTGGCTAAGTGATTAATGAAATGATTAAATTTAGAGGTTGAATTTTGGATTTCACAATTTAGATTGTCAGATTCCGAAAATAAAGGGAATGGCAAAAGACCCCTTAGAGACTATCTACTCTAGACTAGGCCAAAAACCCAGTGGGGAAAAAAGGCCACACAACTATCTAAGCAAATAACATTCAATTCTCAGAAACACCTGCAGGTGCACCACCCCAGTTGATGTCGGGGAATGGATCAGATCTCTGATCACGCAAGAAAGATGTTGTCATTGCTTTTAGTATCATGTGGCGTAAACATGGAATCACACATAAAAATAGAATCAAAAACACAATCAAAATAATCAGGAATGGAGTAAATACTTTCAAAAACACTGAGTACCAGGAGCCTGAGGTCAGCCATGTCCACAGATCAAACCCCCCAGGGCTCCAATGAGTCCCAGTGATGCTGTCTCTCCATCGTGACATCCCAAACCCCCTCTGAGGCTAAGGATGTAAGGTTCAAAGGTTCAATCAAACGCCAGATCGTCGACCTGGTCGGCCAAATTTATAGTACCCCACCAAGGAACTAAACTCCCTAGGAACTTCACCCCCACTGAGATGCGATTAACCTGAGATGAGACCTCACTCTTGGACAAATCACGAATCATAAATACCCACATGTGGAGGCAGTTTAGCGAGATAACACATTCCACACCAACTAGGAGGCAAAAGTTGATAAACATGTTTACCACAGACCCACACCTGCTGTCGCAAGCATCCAAATCCATCTGAACTAGGGAACAGAACCTGAGGATTATCAGTAACACCCAGATTATTAACCGGAGTGAAAAGCTCAGAGATATTCAAATATGACAAGTAAGGGTGGAGACACTCCTCACGATTGTCTCGATGTCGGACTCCACACTTGGCATTCCTGGTGAGACCACAAACGCTTTTCCCAAGAAACCGCCCACGAGGAGAACACGACAGAGAAAAACAAACAGAAGCTTCATAAAATGTTGGATTTGCGGTAAACAAAGATGCAAAAACTCTCTGATCTTGAGGTGGACCTGCGGCATTTGAAAACCGTATTATAAACCCACAATAATCAGGGATGGACACATTACATTTATTTAACAGGCTTGAGATGTTTGCAACCCTCAGATGACCCTCAGCGTCTCGAGTCACCCTCTTAATCCCCACGGTGAATGCCACTAACCCCCCTAAAGTTTCCACTCCAGTGAGCGGGAAAGGCGTGAGTAGAAATGAGCCATCAGCTGCCTGATGTAAGGCTGAGCAAACATAACAGCTATTGGTCACCCCCAGTCCACGAGCCGATGCTACCATCGCCCGGTACCACCCGTTGCTATGGTAATCTAACCCCTTGGAGAGCAGGTTACGACTCACGAAAGAACCACTCACATCCCGAGCAGACCGTGGCTGAGCAGGCTCCTGGTACATGAGAATGAAACCAAAAACACAGAAAAATGATAACATAAATGTAATCAACATCCATAACATATTCAGCCCATGACCCCCTCCCTCAGTTGTAGCAGGACCGGAGGTCCCATCGTTGTCCTCTCGAGCAGCAACCATGGGTGATGAATATGTGATGTAACAGTCTTTAATTAGAACACAACAGTCTTGAATGTATTGTATGTGTCTTCTGTCTCCTCTTCTTCCGTGGCTGTTGTTCTTCGAGTTCAGTGTGTGCCTGTGTCTGTGTAAGGGTGCAACCAGGCGTCAGATGCCTGAGGGAACCAGCCAAGGGGTCAGAAGCCGGATCAGCCTAGGGGTCAGAATCCAGATCAGGAACTCTCTTGCAGTGGCTGGCGTGAATCCAGGTCGCCCACTCCGCTATTTTAACAGCAGTGTGGGTTGTCAGCAGAACCTGGAACGGACCGTTCCACCGCTTTGCCTTCCAATACTTCCGACTTAGGTCCCGCACCAGAACTCAATCGCCTGGCTGTAGTCTGTGCATGGGTCCACCGGCAGGTACAGGCTGGGTCGCCTTCACCTGTGAGGTGATCTGTGTCAGTACAGAGTGCAAATTCTTGCAATACAACATCACAGAATTCTCACACAATTCAGCTGATGGAAGGATGCACTTATCTCGTGCGCCCACTCCCATCGACGGTGGCCTATCAAAGAGGATCTCGAACGGACTCAGGTTCGCCCTCGATCGCACACGCATCTGCATGTACAGCAACATGACAGGTAAAACCTTCAGCCAGGACAACCCTGTCTCTGCACAACACTTTGCCAATTTATACTTCAAAGTCCCATTCTCCCTTTCAACAGCACCCCCACTGGCGGGATGGTAGGCACAGTGTCTTCTGAGGTCAAACCCCAGGAACTTCCCTACCTGTGCCAGGACCTCGTTCACAAAGTGGGTGCCATTGTCACTGGAGATCCTAGATGGAATCCCCTAACGTGGCAGAATCTCCATCAGCAAAGCCTTTGCCACTGTGGAGCTGTCAGCCTTAGAAGAGGGAAAAACCTCAACCCATTCGAAAACATGTCAACAACAACCAGACAATATTTCTTCCCCTCACAAGGGGAGAGCTCAATAAAATCAAGCATGATGTACTCAGACGGTCTGTCAGGCTGCAAATGAGCAGCCAGTGGCATCTTCACCCCCCCCTCCTGCGTTGTGGGCAGCACAGATCACACAGGACCCGCAGAACTTCTGCGCATAAGAGGAAAAATCCCTCGTGAACCAGTACTTAGCCAAGGTCGACAGCATGACCCCTGGGGATGTGTGGTCCAACCCGTGAGTTAGCCTAGCAAAATGGGAGAAAAAATGTTTAGGCAAACACGGTCTCGAGTCACCTGCACACCACACGCCATCAACCAGACCACAGCTGTTCCGCTGCCACAACCATTTCTCAACTGGGGAGGAGAATGACTGCTTCGCACGTAGGGACACGAACATGTCGTCTTCCTCTGGGGATGCCACTGCAGAAACGAGAGAATAGTTAACAGGAGAACGCGCAGCCGCATTCGCGGCCACGTCTGCATGAGCGTTGCCTGCAGAAATCAAATCAGGCCCGTTAACATTAGATGGACACCTGCACACAGCAATGGAGGTGGGCAGGAGGATGGCCTCCAAGAGAGCATCCTCCTTATCTGCATTCAGGACAGGTTTGCCATCCGACTTCAGAAAACGTCTACACTTCCAAATCACCCCAAAATCATGACAGACTCCAAACCCATACCTGCTATCTGTGTAAATCGTGACGCTCTTCCCCTTCGCCAATCTGCATGCTTCAGTCAAAGCCACCAGTTCAGCTGCTTGGGCCGAACAATGATACAGAAGGGAGCCAGACGCCAGGACCTCATAGTCTGAAACGACCGCAAACTCCACCCTGTTTCTTCCTGTACGCTCATCCCTGAATGCCGAGCCGTCCACGTACAGAATCAAATCGGGATTCACTAGAGCTGTTTCCTGAAGATCAGGTCAGGGAGAGCAAACATTATTAATCACAGCCACACAGTCGTGAGGCTCGTCATCCTCTGGATGGGTGGCTGGATTTAAGACAGTGCATCGTTTCACAGTTATGTTTGGCAAATCAAGGAGAACTGTTTGGTACCGAAGCCACCTAGCAGCAGACAAATGTGATGTTTTCTGCTCCAACAGGATCATAGACACTGCATGCGGTACCAAAAGTGTCGGATCTGTATAACTTACCAGATCACGTGAGGCATAGACGGCCTTTTCAGCCGCAGCCAGAGCACGCAAACAGTGTGGGAGCCCTGCTGCAACCAGGTCTAGCTTACCAGAGAAATAAGCCACAGGCCTCAGCACCCCTCCATGTTCCTGCAACAGAACAGATGTCATGAACCCCCCCTCTCACTCACTGTTTGCATGAAAGGGCGCATGGGGTCCGGCAGGCCCAGGTCAGGTGCAGTCTGCAGGGCCTGCTTCAGCTTCTGGAAGGCCTCTTCCGCCTCAAGTGTCCAACTGACCTTATCGTGTGCAGCCAGACCTCGTCCATGGATGAGGGAGGCCAAAAGAGCCTCAAGCTCTGCATAGCCTACGATAAACATCTGACAGTAAAAACACATGCCCAGAAAAGACCACTTCGGTGATAACGATCTGCCATCAGCTGAAATAGAATGACCCAGAAACTTTACATGCTGTTTCACATACTGCAACTTAGACAGGCTGGCTTTGTGGCCCTCCTTCGCCATGGTGCTGAAAAAGAGCAACTGTGTCGGTCTCACACTGCTGTTGTGTGGGACAAGCCAACAACACGTCATCAGTGTATTGCAGCATGACTGTCCCAGGGGACAGGGTCAAAGGTTCAAGGCTGCGTCTTAGAGCAGCATTGTAGATCGTCGGTGATTCACATTAGCCTTGACACAGACGGGTGAATGTCCAAGACTCACCTTTGAAGTTGAACGCAAACCAGAACTGGCTGTCGGGATGGACAGGAACACTGAAAAATGCATTAGCCAAATCCACAACAGAAAACCATTTAGCTAAACTAGGAATCTGTGAAACTATACTGTATGGGTTTGGAACTAGTGGTGCCAGGGCCTGCACAGCCATGTTGACGGCCTGCAGGTCCTGCACGAAATGCCATTCCGTCGGTTGGCCATTTTCACGACTCTTTTTGACAAGAAAAATTGGTGTTCGAACGGGACAATCAGGGCACGGGCCAATCACACCTGCGGCACGCAAATTCCCATCACCGCCTCTGCTTTCAACGGATATTGTTGCTGACACGGCCTAAAATCAGATTTTGGTGTGATCACAACCGGTTCGACATTTTTGATTAGACCCACATCGTGTGGACCCTTTGCCCATAACGTCGTCGGGACGTTCTGGAGTGCTGGTATTTAGCCCATCTCGGCATTGGTTAGCAGGCAGAAATCCATATCATCCTCCAAGGTCACACAGCGCGACGCGTGGACACCTAAGATGAACGGCATACGATATGCATTCTTGTCTGCACTGTAAAAAACAGTAGGGTCAGGTGTCATCTGCCAGTCACCTGCCTTCACACAGTCAGTCAAAAAGGAGCCCATGTCAGTCCAGGTGTCGTCAAAGCCCTTTGAGAGGGGCACATGTGGGTGGAGACGCCTAAAACATTTACATCCTCCTGCAGGCAATTCATAATGCACATCAGAACAATCACAAGCAGTGAACAACTTTTCCTGACTCTGAGTCAGGGTCACTGACAACCCACTGCGGTGTGTGGACCAGTATAAATGCTGTGTTGTCAGCTTCTCACTGGTCATCCCCTCCCGGTACCATTGCTGTTCGTAAGCAGCATCAGGTCCGAGGGACAAATGTGACGTGGATTTAGCCGCTTGGCACCAACTCTGTCCCTGCAGGCGAAACCTGGATGTCAAAGATGTAATACCTTTTTCCAGACACTCAGTGTCGACAGAAAACTTTAGCAAGCAGTTCTTCACTGCATAGAGCCAAGGACAGAGGAAAAATGTGATGTGATGTGTTATCAGTGTTTGTAGTTCTCGTGTACCAGAACATGTGGTAATGATGTGCCACCTGGCCCCACCCCTCGGCCATGGCAGAGTCCAGATGGCGTCACTCCGCTGTGGGTGCCCCCACCCTTCCAGCACGCTGCTGGACTGCTGAACACTGCTACGTAATGTCCTACCACATTAAAGATGGACGTCAGAGCCCTCATCTCATGTCAGCCATCCGCTGTTGCTGTTGGGCTGAGAGACAGTGTTATGCACAGATTTATGCAGACATAGGTCAGGAATTCAACTCAGTTCAACGCCGCCCTCGCCTGCGTGAGGCATCAATGTGAGCGTGCTTAGGCATAGCTGCAATCAGTGTCTGGAGCGCGCAGGAGGAAATCTCCCTCCCCCGCGCAACGCCTCCGATACAGTTAACTCTTAAAACTTCCCGGGATGAAGCAGATGTGCATTTGTCAAGTGTATATGCCGTACACACGCGAGCGAAGAGTTAATGCGCTTCGTGCATGCGCAAACGCCGTCATCGACCATCGAGAACGCGCATCATCAGAAAGCCTGTTGCTGGAATTAATAATCTTTAATCTACGTTCGCACACTTGTCTGCCAAGCCCGACCATATTTGGCTCTCATATCATCAAAGAGATATCCCTCCAATGCCACTGTCTCTCTCTGCTTTGAACCAGCCTGACCCATGTAGCCCAACTGCTCCGTTTCACACCAGAAAAAACTCCGGTCCGCAACCCTGCTTCCCTGACTCCGGGATCCCGTTTCCGCCCACAAGACTCGGTCATCACCGAATCATGGCACTGCTTCTTAAGTGACCTCTAATCTTTCTTCCAATCGATCTTCAATACCTCCAAGTCCCCACTTTTTTTAAAAATTCTTTTTCCACTCTTCACACTTGGGACCAGATGACAACGGCGTCTGAGGTAGGGTCACTCCTCCGTCTCAACAGGTGCTACCCACACGGTGCACACCTGCAGCCTGACCACTCTTCAGTAATATCAGGGAAAAACAACGGCGCTCCTCAGCAGGACCGGCACCAACAGCGACAGACAAACTGATGTGCTTGCGACCCAACGGACCCAGAAACAGACAAGCGGCAAACAGGCGCACGGGCACAGAACCAGAACCACACAAGCACAGGCAGGCAGGGAAAACACAACCAACACTCCTGCACTCTGTGAGTGAAGAGCTCTATTAGGAGCATTACATGCTATTAGGTCTTTTAAATAATGAGGGGCTAGGCCATTAAGGGCTTTATATGTGAGTAGCAGAATTTTAAACTCAATTCAAAATTTCACGGGAAGCTGGAAGGAAGTTTACCCAGGATATACATAGTCGCTAATAATCTGAGAAATGTACATCAGTGCTCACCATTATTAATCAAGCTGAGGGGGTGGGGAGGTGATCTGTTCATAATCCATAAACGATTCTTAATCTATTGTATCACGTAGTTATCCAGGTGTCATGGTGAACAGTATGTATAGCTGGCTAAGCGAATGTTAACCACGAAGCAGGTGTAGCCAATATTCACCAGGTAGCATGAGGGCTAAAGTAGATGGCCTCTAGCATTTAGAAACATCTTCATACACTCCACAGGTAGACTTCCAATGCTCAACAGCCAATTTAATGATGGCATCCCACTGTGTTTTCAGAGTCATCCATACCTCCTGAGGATGCCAAAAATAGGACGGAGTGGTCTAAATATAATTCACAGCCAGCCAGCCAGGTGGATGAATACATGAGAGTTACGGCCCAATACAGGAATGGATCAGGGAAAACTCAGGGGAAAAAATCACAGATGTTTTAAATGAGTTTCCACACCTGATCACACCAGGAATGGTATGTCCACCTCACAGTTGAAATTTGCACAAAGTTTTGCCAGAATACTGACACAACACTTTTTTTTATCATTCACAGATTGCACAAGACTTCAGTGTCTTGTACCTTGACAACAGTAACATTTATCTCTCGTGGCTTCAGTATGTGCACCAAAATCATTTGAATGGCTGTCGCAGAGAAGAAGGTCCAGGCACCAGGCGACCTCTGAGATAGTAAAACACAAATTTATATGTGTGTGCCTGCATAAAGTGCAACTTGTGCTGAAAATGTTTGTGTCCATACCCTCTAGATCAGTGGTGCGCAAACTGTGGTACACGACCACTCTCTGGTGGTACGGGGGGAACGTCATGACTTTCCACATTTTCACAAAAAAACAAAATCCAAAACATACAATGAATTATCAGACATGAAAATGGGTCAGGGGTTAAAAAGATGAGAAGTGTGGGCGTGCGTCGGGGGGGCAGGTGGTCCGTCATGGTACTGCAGGTGGGCAGTGAGAGGTCATTAAAGTTAAACAAATATGTTTTAAATCCTCGATGTTTTTAAATATGTTTTAAATAACTGTAAAATATTCATGAAATCAATTATTAAAAAAACACTAAGATGTAATAAAACAAACCAGTTAAGTGTTATAACTACTGTCATCTTAATTTAATATGAAATGTGTCACCTTATTTGTTGACCCCTCACATTATTATCAGAACATAGCTTCTAGTCCTGTATGTTGACCACAGTTGTGATTAAAGGTTCTGGTGGGCCCCGGAGATTTTTCACATTTCAAATTGGGCCTTGGTATTCTCAAGGTTGGGAATAGCTTGGTTAGGGTATCAAGTGACTAGAGTTTACAACTTCTTTTCAACTTCAGTGAATATCATCCTCACACATCCCTGACATGTATTCACCAATTACAGAGATATTAGAAAGAAGCCCATGTTTGTTCTTTTATGTTACTGTTAACTACAGAAGCTTGACGTGAACTTCTAGCAAACAGGAGCTGTTTTTCACTGGAGCTTTGGCAGCTCTGACAGTGTTCAACTAGGGCCCTATGAAATCAGTTTTATTTTTTCTCAAATTCCGTTTTAATTTTTTTCATTTTCAGTGTTTTTCAGTTTTTAATTTCTGAGAATTCCGTTTTAAGCATTTTATGCAAATTTAACCCTAGGACAGTATATAAACTAATACAATATAGTCAATTTATGCAATTATAACTGTAAAGTATAATGTTTTCATACTTTTAAACATATTGTGTCCAACAAAACACTCATTTTTTTGACAAACAAAAAAAAAATTCAAGTTATTTTTGTGTAATAAATAACTAAGAAAAAAAACTCAAATAGGTAAAATCCATATAAAGTGCAAAAAAGAAAGAAATTGTAACAGCAGTAAACTAATCATTTTAGCTTGTATCTGACATTTTTCAGGTATGTCATGACAAACTATGTGTCTGACAACAGCAAAAACTATATTTACTATAGTTAAAGTAGATACTATGAAATCCAAAGCAGTGAACCCTGGTTGTGTGTATGAGTGTGTGTTCGTGTGTTTTTTATCTGAAAGTCTCAGATAGTTGGTGTCCTCCCAGTAAACACGCTCTGGTTGTCTATGGTTTAACTGGCGATCAAGCCATTTAAGACGATCTCTGCTATTTTCTCAGGGGTTCAACTGAGGCCAAATCACGCTTTTTATACAAGAGTTAATTCCAGAGGTAGAGCTGTATGTGTACGTTCACATGTGACCAGGTGGATGTACATTGATGCCTTTTGGAAGCGCTCTTGTACGTGCCAACATGCGACTTGCGTTTGAAGAAAAGTTTGTGGGTTTCCGCAAATTGCCGTTCAGTTCTGTCATATTGCGCATTTAGAGTGAATTCCGATTTCAATCTCCAATTTCGCGATTCCGTGATGGCAGATTCCATAGGGCCCTATTCAATGTTAGCTGTAGCGAACAGCAGTAACATTATTATGTCAATGGGTTTCACCTTTAGATAACCGGGGAGGAATAACCACGAAGAGACGACTATGCCAGTGCAAGTCATTGGTTTACTCATCCTCTCATTCACGGTGTACAAATTTATATGCTTGGCACTGCCAAAGGGCACAGCGCCCACCTGTGGGTTGGCATATGTAAATGCAGCTCCCATACATCACATCTCCTCCCCACTTAATGTTGTTGTACCCACCCCCAAGATACACCGATCCATGATACACAAGCACCATTTTTTTTTTCTTTTTTTCTTTTTTTTTTTGCATACTAGCCTTGAGGCTGGGAGTCGACGGTCCCAAACCCCTGAGTCAGTCAAGGGATTATTCTGCCCTTTTGGTGAGACATGACTCTCTAACTTACCACATAAAAGTCTCTTATTTAAAAGTGTCCAAGTGACCAAAATATTGTCTCTGAAGGCATCTTAAACAAAGTTCATGGGACATAACGATCAGGTGCCTTAACAGTACGAGAAGGATATCTCTTACCAGTCTCTGGAAGTAATGTGATGTTTCCCTCTGGGGTTACCTGGGGTGGTGGGGCGGGGTCACTCACAGGAACCGGAGCAGCTGGTTCTGGAACGGTGTTGTTCAGCACAGGCAGGTCTGCTGAGATGCATGACGATGCAGCTCCGTCGTTGTCTGTTGGAGTATCCAATTCAGCATCCCTGGCCAGCATCTGGTCCGCGTGTCTTCTCCAGCGTTGCGACGCACCGATGTCGACGGTGTAGGATACCGGACCAGTCTCGGCTTTGACGACTCCTGGTGTCCACTTGTTCTCTCCTCTCCCATAATCCCGAACGAGGACTGGGTCTCCAACCTTGAACGTTCTGGCTTTTGCATGCATGTCTCGATAAGCACACTGGGCCTCCTGTGCTTTTTTTACCACTGATGTCACACTGGGCTTCAGCAGGTTGAGTCGAGATTGCAGCCTGCGATGCATGAAGAGCATGGCGGGGGTCTCCTTCGTTGTGGAGTGTGGAGTGTACATGAGTAGGAAGGCATCCAATCTGTGTTGTATCGACGTGGTTCCAGTGGAGAGCTTCAGTGACTGCTTAAATGTCTGTACAAAACGTGCTGCAAGACCATTTGTTGATAGATGGAATGGTGCAGAGCGAATGTGCTTTACTCCGTTACCTTTCATGAAGCTGTCAAACTCATGTGAGGCAAACTGGGGGCCATTGTCACTCACCAGCACCTCAGGGAGCCCATAGCGACTGAATAGCCCTCGGAGCACCTGGATGGTATTGGTTGTCGTCGTGGAAGTCATGAGATGCACTTCAGGCCATTTAGAATGGGCATCTACCACTACCATGAACATTTTGCCCTGAAATGGTCCGGCAAAGTCAATATGGATCCTCTGCCATGGGGATCCCGGCCAGGTCCATGGATGAAGTGGTGCTGGTCCCGGTGCGTTCTGTGTAAGTTGACAGGAATGGCAGGTTTTTGAGACTTGTTCTATTTGAGCGTCTATTCCGGGCCACCACATGTAACTGCGGGCGACAGTTTTCATTTTGACAACACCTGGATGTCCAGTGTGCAGTTCAGACAGCACTCGTGATCTCAGTTTTTAAGGGGAATGATAACACGCACACCCCACATAAGGCAACCTTGCTGGAGTGTCAACTCATCCTTCCGGCTGATGAATGGTGCCAATGTGCTGGCTGCATCCTGGACCCTTGGAAAGCGACCTGTGGAGACCATGTCCAGGACTTGAGCGAGGACAGGGTCACCCCTGCTCTCTCTGCAGATTTCTTGGCTGTTCACAGGTAAGGCTTCCAGGTGATTAATGTGAAAACTGTCCACAGCATTCTTTCTCTCTCTTGGTGACGTTGGTAAAGGAAGACGTGAAAGCCCATCAGCATTGCCATGACGAGCTGCCTCTCTGTACTGTATGGTGTAGTTATGGGCTGATAACAAGAGAGCCCACCGCTGCATTCTAGCAGCAGCCATGGATGGTGTTGCTTTGCACGGGCTCAGAATTGTGGTCAACGGGCGATGGTCTGTAAGGCGTGTAAACTGTACCATAAAGATAGTGATGGAATTTACGAACTCCAAATATGATGCCAAGAGCTTCACGCTCAATTTGGGCATAATTTCTTTCTGCCTTATTCAGAGTCCTTGATGCAAAAACTATAGGCCTCTCTTGTCCATTCGGGAGGATGTGTGAGATGACACTGCCAATGCCATAAGGTGATGTGTCACACGCAGCCGAATGGGAAGTTGTGGGTCGTAATGGGTTAACACACTTTGAGAGAGTAGCTGCTCTTTTGCCTCTTTGAAAGATGCTACACATTCAGATGTCCATTTCCATTGCTTCCCCTTGCACAGCAGAGTGTTCAATGGGCTTAGGATCGATGACAGGTTGGGGATAAATCTGCTGTAATAATTGATTAGCCCCAAGAAAGAACGTAACTGACTCACGTCTGTTGGCGCAGGAGCCTCCACGATTGCTCTGACTTTCTCAGGTGCCTTGTGTAGACCCTGGGCATCGATGACGTGACCCAGATATTCCAGTGAATCCTTGAAAAATTCGCATTTTTCCTTCTGCACTCGTAAGCCGAATTCTTCCAAGCGCCCCAGGACAGCATCCAGGTTCTTCAGATGCTGCGCACGATCCTGTCCACTGACCAATATATTGTTCAGATAACAGTGGACGTTCGGCAGACCCTGGAGGACTTGGTCCATGGCACGTTGGAATATGGCTGGTGCTGAGGTAACTCCAAATGGCAACCTGTTGTAAATGAACAGACCCTTGGATGTAGTTATTGTGAGGCATTTCCTGGAATTTTCCTCGATCACCATCTGCAAGTCGGCGTAAGACAAGTCCAGTTTACTAAAATGCTGCCCTCCTGAAAGTGAAGCGAATAAATCTTCAAAGCGTGGAATGGGATATTTCTCCACGCACAGGGCAGGATTAATTGTGACTTTAAAATCCCCACATATCCTTACATCTCCATTCTTTTTCACAACAGGTACAATGGGTGTTGCCCATTCACTGAATTTGACAGGGGATATGATTCCCTGCTCACACAGTCGTTCAATTTCAGCCTCCACTTTTGGTCTAAGTGCATAGGGAACAACTCTCGCTTGGCAGAAACATGGGACATGATCCGGCTTCAGTGCTATGGCTATTTCCATGCCTTTCAGGGTGCCCAACTCCTTCTTAAAAACCTCTGCATGTCTTTGTAGCACGCCCTCTAGCGTCTCTTCACGGACTGTCTTTATCTCTTGCCAGTCAATTCAAATTTTTCGTAGCCACTCACGACCAAAGAGTGGGGGTGAACTTCCCTGCACTACATACAGTGGCAACTTGGCCCTCTGCTTGTTTATTTTCACGATGACAGTGATAACTCCCTCTGCTGGAATCACTTTGCCAGTGTATGTTTTCAGCATTATCTGGGTTGGGCGCAAGGGCAACTCACTAAAGTGAGCATCATACAGTTCTTTTGAAATCAGGGAAACAGCAGCGCCAGTGTCTAATTCCATTTCAATCATTTTGCCTTCAATCTTTGGATTTACACATATGTGTGACAAATTGCCTTGCTGAGACACCATATGCAAGCTTAACTCAGTGTCTGTGGTGCTACCATCACTACTAGTGTCTTTTACATCCACTTGGTGCACTTTGTTTTTCTTTTTAAACTTGTATTTCACTGGTTTGTCATTACTTACAGTCTCTTTGTTCCTGCACATTTTCGAGATATGTCCTCTCTTCCCACATCCGTGACATTCATGCTGCTTGTAAAAACAGTCACTTTCGTTGTGGTTTGTTTTCCCACAACGCGAACATTTCACACGCTGCTTCTCGTTCAGTGAGAGGGCATTCACTTTTAGCGCATGACTCAGCTGATGCGTCTCGCGGGCAACTGTCTCCATTGACACAGCAAGTTCCACTGCTTTGGCAAAAGTCAGCTTGTCCTCCGTCAGCAATCTTTTCTGAATGGCTTCGATGTTCAGTCCACAAACGAGCCTGTCCCTCAATGCGTCCTGCAAGTGGGTGCCAAACTCGCAGTGTTCGGAAAGCTTTTTAATCACCGCTATGTATTGCGTCACGGATTCTCCCTCTTGCTGGTTACGTTTATGAAAGCGGAATCTTTCCGCGATCACAATTGGTTTCGGAGAAAAGTGGTTTCTCAAAACCTCTGTCAATTGTGCATATGTCTTAGCCCCTGGTTTATCTGGAGCCACCAGGCTACGCAAAAGTCCATATGTTGACGCACGAATTACACTCAAGAAAACGGCAAGCTTCTTTTCGTCAGCAAGTCCATTTGTCGTAACAAAATGTTCAAACCTTTCCACGTAGGTTGTCCACTGCTCCAACGACTCGTCGAACGGGGTAATGTGTCCAATAAATCCAGCCATGGCGTGCGATTAGCCAGCGTTATCAATCCTTCCACTTGGCGAGCTGCACCTGTCCAAACTTTCCGACCGGACAAACGTTCCTCTTCCCCCTCCACTCGCAGTCAATACCGCGGCGAAACTTTGGCAACCTAGTTATCCTCGTCGCCAATATTATGTCAATGGGTTTCACCTTTAGATAACCAGGGGAGGAATAACCACGAAGAGATGACAATGCCAGTGCAAGTCATTGGTTTACTCATCCTCTCATTCACGGTGTACAAATTTACATGCTTGGCACTGCCAAAGGGCACAGCGCCCACCTGTGGGTTGGCATATGTAAATGCAGCTCCCATACATCACAACCATAACTCACTAAATTCAATCCACTAGTAAATGTAGGTAGGCAATGTGAACATAAGCTCTTCTGCCTTGTCCCTAGCGTGGGATAACATTAGGTCCTGCTTCTTGTCCCGCTTAGCAATGTAACCTCCGAGTACTCCGAGTACAGATGAATGAAGAACGTTTGTATGACTGGAATAATGGAACAATTGGTTCTGGACAGGATTTACTGACCGTCCAAGTGTTATTTAAAGGGCTGTTTTCTGAAGTGCCCAGTTTGCTTATTAGGGCAATTGTATGATAATAAAAAAAAAAAAATCTCCTGACTCTGGCACCCCCCCCTCCCCCAAATAAGAAAACTCCTCGGATCTACACGATTCGCGTAGGTCACCCTTTTTGACTTCAAAATGGCGAATTTTGCCGAAAGGTGAGGGATTTTCATACCTGCATTATGTGTAGTTTGAGATAATTAAAATTGTCTTATAAAAATATTTGTTGCATATTCAGTTGCAGTGCAGATGTAACAACTTTTGAGTGTGTTTACTTTGCTTTGTATGAGAGTATGTGAGAATTGTTGGACAGAGTTGTAAATGTCTGATTCAGTAAGGTAACAATTGAGGTAACAATAAACAACCACAATAAGGAATAAACATCTCTCCTGTGTGTTTGAAGTTAATTAAGAAGGAATATATGGCTATATTTTAAAATTAGTCATCATGGTGGTACTCAGAGAGCTGAACAGTTTCTCAGGTGGTATGCAGTATTAAACGTTTGAGAACCACCGCTCTAGATAAAGCACATCTATGAAAAAAAAAAGATTTGTCATGCATTCAAGACAAGTCAAATGTTGAATGTTCATGTTTTGAGTTTTGTTATACAGTGCTACCTCTACTTACGAAAATTAATTGGTTCTGGAAGTAGTTTTGTAACCTGAAAATTTCGTAAATAGAGATGCGTTTTCCATGTAAATGCCCTAATCCATTCCAAATCCCCCAAAATTTGAACATATATTTTTTTTAATAAATTATAAATAATACATAAAATGACATAAAAACCTGTAAGAAATACATGTTAGAACTAGAAAAGCAATAGGAGAGCGCAGATCTCCACCAAGCGCAACAATTATCAAAACTTTGAAAGTGATCCAGAATCCAGGATTTCTTCTGGATCACACCCAAAATGAAATCAGTTATTCCTTTTCACATTTCTAACAACTCCTGAAAATTTCATCAAAATCCATCCATAACCTTTTGAATTATTTTGAACACAGCCAGACAGACAGACGCCAGCAAAAACATAACCTCCTTGGCGGAGGTAAAACTTGTTGGTTTACCTGGGTGCTGGGTTATGCTCATACAGACAAGGGGCCGGTTTGTGTGTGCAATTATGGCAGCAGAGTATCACACAGGGGTTTGTACGATGGTCACTGAATGTTCAAATACTGACAATGCCACTCTGGGAAATCCAGCCTGAGAATTATTTCCCCCAACACTGAGCCACTCCATGTTGCAGGAAAAGCTCTCGGTAACACTTACGGATGACATTTGTTGTGCAATAAGACGTATAACGTGCTCATTTAGTCATAAAAGGGTTATTACCAACTGTCTTGAGGGACAGCTGCTAATAACCAGAAGGGTATTAACAAAGTTAATAAAATGAACGGGGCACCACCTGATAAATCAGGAAAAAGAGACTAAATGGCACAAACAGTCTCAAAAGTCTGTTGTTCTATGCGTGCCAGCCTGTGACCAGGTGTGGCACTATAGAGCAACAGAGAAGGTGTAAGTCTGAGCACAGACCACTGCAAACCTCTGTAAAATAACAACAAACAACTTCTCTCATTAGAATATATCAGGATTTATTAACATAAGTATTAAAATGAACACTTGAATCAAGACCCTGATATCTACCTTTGTCTCAGAAAACCATGCTGTCTTCTGTAGCACATGGTATGGCCCAACACATTCATCCCGAAAACACCAGGGACTCGTGCAGGCACACCACCAGGAGGGTTCCTCACAACCAACACTCCACAGCCGGGCATCACTTTACCACAGAGTTTTACCTCAAGTTCTAAGCAGCCAATATAAGGGATGGCCAGGCCGTTGGCAGCTTTAAGCTCCAACCAGTGACATCATCGAAGGTGCTCCAAACCCAATGGCTCAAAATGCTGGCGTCGGTGGGCCGCCTTGCAGACTGTACTGAACACCCGACATGGAGGTAACCGAGTGACTGAGGCCTCTCACACCACCAGGTAAACCTTCACGTTCCCACTGAATTGCCTCTGTTCTAACATCCAACAAAGTGGAATTAGGCTCCCTACGCACCAACTGCTTCAACTCACGGCGCTAGACACTAGAGGGGTCAAAGGGGGGCTCTGCAGAAGTAGATGCAGGGGTACTAGGACCAGCCTGTCCTTGTCACAATTGCTCATTATCAGCTTTTAACTGTGCAACCAAATCCCTAAGTTCCTGTATCTCCTTTTCCATAACTACAGCATTTAATCCGAAGAAAAAGCACCACGAAAAAAAAAGTCCCTTCCAAAAGCTGTTGCAGAAATCTGCTGGAAACCACTGCTGTTCTGTCTCCACACTCTCCAATCTGCTGGGAAAAAAACCCACAAAACAACTTTAAAACAAAAAAAAAACAAAACAAACACACAAAATAAAATTTAAACAAAAACAAAGAAACAAACGTCTCAGACATTTTTTTTAAAGTAAATTCAACGCCAAGTCTGTTGCAGCAGAGTATCATACGAGGGTTTGTATAATGGTCACTGAATGTTCAAATACTGACAACGCCACTCTGGGAAATCCAGCCTGAGAATTATTTCCCCCAACACTGGAGGCACACAGGTCCACTTTACTTCAAAGGTCCAGACGTGAGTTTAAGTTAAACACTTTTAATTTTTAAACAATTCTTAAAAAGATTTCTTCTTCTAAAAACACACAAGTCATGCAAGAAAACTAACCAAAAGAAAGAAACCTAGTCAGGAGCTGAGGCCTACCAGTTGGACAGGGGCTAGTGAAGGGGGAACTACTAAACTGAACTAAACAGGGCCGCCCCGGTGGCGCAGTGGTTAGGGCAGGCAGCCATATACAGAGGCTACAGTCCTCGTGCGGCTGGTCGCGAGTTCGATTCCCGGCTCAGCGACTCTTTCCCGCATGTCTTCCCCATTCTCTCTGCCCCCCTTCCTGTCTCTCAACTTTCAATAAAGGCCACTAGAGCCAAACAAATCTTTAAAAAAAAAAAACTAAACTAAACAGGATCACCTGTGACACACTTAAGAAGGGAAAAACAAACCAATCCCCAGGAAAACAACACATACAAAAAAGAGAAGAGGAAGACCACCACCGGACCTCAGCAACTGAAAGGGAAAACAAACGAAATCAACCAAGGGCACAAACCACACATTAAAGAAAATAAAATACAATAAAGGAAAAGAATTCAAATTAACTCAAAACAACCAAAAAAGAAAATACACCTCTTAATCATTAAAAAGACATCAGTTCCACCCAGGCAGAGCATATATAGTCGGCTAAGCCAACTAGGCAGCAGCCCGCCATGCACCAGGCGTCAAAAGGAGTCCGTACAGTCCATGTAAGTGGCCATGCATTGCCGTGTGGAAAACCAGCAGAAGATGATAAATGAGGGAGACAAAACAGCAGCGGCTCCAGTCAGCTAACGCTGTTGCTGACTGGTTGCAAGAGTGGCTGAATTCAAATTATCTGTTCACCTTTTGTTAAATACAAATACCTAGTCCGGGTAATACTGTTAACTTTTAAAATAGATATTAAACATTTTTTAAATAGCACATCAGATTGGGCTGACATTGTGTGAGTGACATTCCCAGATGGGATACTATTGATCTGAAGTGGAATGAGTCTATTGAAACAAGTACTTTTTATTTTATAACCTTGTTAAAGTAGTGGTAGCAGCGCTGTCATATGGGGGAAAAGGTGATGACAATTATAAGGGCCCACAGCCCGCTAGGGCCCACACACAGCCCCCAGTAGCCTCTATGACAAAATGATTATGCATACACTGAACTAATAAATATTCATACAAATGACTCCGAATTAAAACAAAGCCACAAGTCATACAATATTCTAATTTTAATAATTTCAATAACCCCCTTGGCCCCTTTTTAAAAAATGGTTTGGTCCACACCGCTGTTCGTTCTTCCTTAAGTGAGCGGAGTGCGAGCAAACTCCAGCAGGGTCAGGATGGCCACCAAAAACACAAGTCCGGACACCAAAAAAGACTTGAAAAGGAGGCCAGGAGTAGGAGCAGCAGAGCAGGGGCCCAGGGCATTAAAACGTATTTTTTCTGTGAATGGTGAGAGTAAAACTACTGAGGGCGGCTGAAACAATTAGGCTTCTTGTTCATTCATTTCTGTCTGTAACATTACATTTTACCTGGTCCGCATGTTAAACCGGGCTCTGGGACGGTCGGCTCCATCGCTCGCCGGACTGAGGGAGCTTGGTCTTCCCAGAAGAGACAGTTTTGTTTGGTTTTATATATATATATATATATATATATATATATATATATATATATAATATATATATAGTCATGGAAAAAATTATTAGACCACCCTTGTTTTCTTCAGTTTCTTGTTCATTTTAATGCCTGGTAGAACTAAAGGTACATTTGTTTGGACAAACATAACGATAACCACAAAGATTGCTCATAAGAGTTTTATTTAAGAACTGATATCTTACCATTTTCCATGGTTTTCTTGATTATAACCTAAATCATTTAAGTTTTTACATCAATAGCTATGGCATTGTACTGCCAAAAACACTGCTTTTATGCATTCAGTGTTTTCTTTTCTGTCTGTTTTAGTCATATGATGACGTTTAGTGGTACCAGATATTAAAATGAACAAGAAAGTGAAGAAAAAATGGTGGTCTAATAATTTTTTCCATGACTGTATATATAAATGCAAGTCATAAAAAAAAAATGTATTTGCAATCAGAGGTGTAATAACGTGTTGTTAATCAGTGAAATGAGAATAAAACAACTAATAATACATAATTTACATAATGATACTCTGACTTACGAAGTCGTTCGTCATAAAAAAGGAAACAAATTTAGTGTATTACACTAGGAACCATCAAGAACACTGAAAATCAAGAAAATTGAAGGTGGCAATGAAAGGGGTAGAGGGGCCCACACCAATATTCTTTCAGGGGGCCCAGAATTCCTAGCAACTGCCCTGAGTGGTAGTATACTACATTTATACATGATTTTGATGAGACTTTATTTTGAAATCCCATATCAGACTGGGCTGAAACTTGTTAAGTGACATTCCCATATGGGATACTATTGATCTGAAGTGGAATGAGTCTGTGGAAACAAGTACGTTTTATTTTATAACCTTGTCAAAGTAATGGTAGTATACTGCATTTAAACATGATTTTGATTTAACTTTATTTTGAAATACCACATCAGATTGGGCTGAAACTTGAGCGACATTCCCAGATGGGATACTATTAGTGAGAAGTGGAATGAGTCTGTGGAAATAGGTACTTTTTATTTTATAACCTGGTCAAAGTAGTGGTGGTATATAGCATTCATACATGACATTGATTTGACTTTATTTTATAATACCAAAACTTGTTGAGTTCCCATATGGGATACTATTGATGTGAAGTTGAATGAGTCTGTGAAAACTAGGATATTTTATTTTATAACCTTGTCAAGTAGTCTTAGTATAGTGGAGTTTTACATGTATTCAAAGTAAGTACAGTAATCCCCCACACTTCGCGGTCTTAGCAATCGTGGTCTCAGTACATCGTGGAGGTCTTGAAAATATTTATAGTAAAAAAAAAAAAGAAAAAAATTCAAACGAAGCGCTCAAGGCTGAAGCGAAACCCATCACATCAAGAACGAGTCTCCGGAAGCAACAAGAGCCGACAGGGGAGGCCCCATGAACGAATATTGAGACCTGTGATTGGCTGCTATGACGGCATTACTGTGCTGTCGGTTGTCTGTACGCTGATTGGCTGACACGCGTCCCCGCATCTCCCATCTCCCATCTCTGTCTCTCGTCAGCTATGCACAGAGGAGAGATCGTCAAAGTGAGTGTACCTTCCGTAGATTTTGTGTACGCGCGTACATGTATACTGTATGTACATGTACATGTACATCCACATTGCGGTTTTCACCATGTGCGGGGGGGGTCACAGCCCCCCTTAACCGCGAAATGTGGGGGATTACTGTAGTGAAGTTATTTTTTTAATTATTTGTAATGTCTCTTTTGTTCATCCTTATTCACTCATATCCGCTCTTATTTTGAAAACGCTGTATCATAGCGATTACCATAATTTCAACAGCAAAATGGCACAAATATTTTAAAGAGGGCTAGCTTGACAGTCATTTGAGAAGAGAGTGCTGGCGTGACGGCAGTCTGCCAATAATGGTGTACACACACCGACGGAGGGGAAGAGAGAGAGAGACACACCGCACACCATGGCATTCGCTTGTGACCACACGAGTGTTAGCCAGGTAACCATACACAAATGCTGGAGAGAGAGAAGTGAACACCTACCGCAACCAACCAGGAGCAGGGCGCATAAACCTCTGATCCAGGGGCAAACAAACAGTCGCTTGTTACCAGCGAACCCACACCCGGAAGTGGCGCAGATGAATGCGCATCGACAGGACCGAGGGGAGAGCTGCAGCTTAAATAGCCCGCCCCATCCAATGAGCGGCCACCAGTGGTACCGCAGGTGAAGCAGAACAGCACTCAGAAATGATCATTTCTGTGCTGTTACACAATGAAAGACAGAAGACTCGTTTATGTCCGCTCCATAGAGTTGTATTCATTTCCGACAAACTGCAGAACATCAGAACAACAGTGCTCACCGGCCTCTGCTGGGACGTACCATTTATGTACAACAGAGGAGGGGGGGGGCTTCTTACAATGGAACATTCAACTACCTAACATCTCCCTTTTTCTAAAACGTGTAACTACTCATTAATGAACTCAGCTCTTAATGAAAATTATCTCATCCTGCTGTGGGGTTAATGCATTTATAGGACACAGGATGTTATACTCCCCCTAGTGGTTAAGGGGGGAACATTGTTTATGGGGCACTTGAATAAAGTCCAGCTTCACTGCTGCATCCAAGGCCTACCTGTCTGTGTCTATCATTCAGTAACTAACACTACATGGTGTCAGAAGGCTTCAGTTTCTTGCTTCAGGTAAATACGGCAGTTAATTTGCCTAGTAAACTGAAGAGGACTCACTTATTTATTTATTTTTTTTGTCAGTTTAAAAAGTTTTCAGTTTAACTAGCTAACATAGCCACCGTGCCTGCAGACTTGCCAAGGGACGTTTGAGCGCGAGTGGACAAAGATGGAGAGATTCCAGATTCCACCACCACCGAAGTTTGACTTCACGCAGCCAGAAGAGTGGCCCAAATGGATTTAGAGGTTTGAGAGATTTCAGATTGGGTCAGAACTAGAGCTCCAGGCAGAAGAAAATCAGGTGAACAATTTGATCTTTACCATGGAGGATGAGGCAGAAGATATCATAACTTCACTTCAGATGACAGAAATAGAAACAAGCCAGTATAACACCGTCAAGCTCGGCACATATTTCGTAGTGAGGAGAAATGTTATTTTTGAATCGGCCAAATACAACCGGAGACAGCAAGAGCAAGGTGAGACTGTAGACGGTTTCATAACTTCACTCCACTGCCTGTCCGAGCACTGTAGTTATGGGCACCTGCATGATGAAATGGTCCGAGACAGACTGGTTGTAGGCTTACGGGATAAAAGGTTGTTGGAACAGCTCAAACTAGACTCGGAGCTGACGCTGGAGAAAGCAGTGATGTGCACACGTCAGAGCGAACAAGTGAAAAACCAACAGGACTTGTTGAAGAGCAACTTCAAGTCAGCGGCCACAGACGTGGACAGCATTCAAACAAAACTCCAACCCGCCAAAGGTAGAGGACAAGAACAGATATTTTGGGCAAAAACAAATGACAAACGCACTTACCACACACAGCTAGGCAGCCAGAGACAGTGCATGTGGTGTGGCAGAACCCCAGCACACAGTAAAATCCAGTGTCCAGCTAGAGATGTAGCATGTAATCAGTGCAGTGTGCAGATCAGGGACCCTCAATGAAGTGAACACAGCAGAATCAGATGAGGAGGATATTGCTTTCTTAAGCATTGTCAGTTCAGATGGCGAGCCCTGGCTAATCACACTTAACCCCTTACCATTCCTGTATAATTTGCATAAAACGCCTATCCAGGGCATACCCAAAGTAAATTGAAAGCTGTTCTTGAACCGTTTGTAGCACATGGATGGTTTTGGTCTCTTTTGAAAGGTAATACTCTGAAGTTTTCCCTCAACTGTCAGAATCACTGTAAGTGCTACTAGCATTGAGTAATCTAAGTTTGAACACACTGAAATATAAGTTTTTTATTTCCGCCTGAATTTTTTTGTAAACAGATGTCTGCAGATGAGTGCAGCTGTGACTTATTAGCTGGAAAACACAATGGGACCACAGCATGAAGCCTTACCTAGTGCAAGTTCAAATTTGATAACAATACCACTAAAATGAGTATTTTACACACGTTTTTGTAAGAGTATGTCTAGGCGTTTCCAAAAATGGCCATTTGGAGACTCCAAAATGGCACTTGGATAAACATGGCCACATACCTCGGATGAAAGGACATAACTCTTGAACGCTTCATCGTACAGTCATAATCTTGGCTTCTAATGAAAGGTGACACTTAGAGGTATCCTATCCCACATCCAGATTCACTATCAATATTGCTGAAAAAAGTTACTGAAACATAAAGCTAAACTTTGCATATAAAAAGAGTCAAAACAAGTGTTGTTGTGGAAAATGTAATTTATATAAAAAAATGACTATCTTTTACAACACAGCAAACTATTCACATATTTGAACATATTTACAGTTATAACCATTTACAGGTTGGCAGCATGCCAGTCACTGTAGCAATCTCTAGTCAGTAGCAAGCACAAAGGCACATCACATGAGGAGCATTTCAACTGTGTTTTAGCATGACAGTGCCTGCACTTCAGCCTACCAGTAGTCCTCTGCCCACTGATAAAAACCAGTATGTGATGTGCTCCACGCGGAGCAGGAGTTGGGACAGGTCTGGCTGTGGAGGAAGACCCTGCTTCTGCCAGCTGCTCGGTGAGGGTCTCCCAGAATGCCTTCTGGTGTAGAGGGATCTCTCCTCTCCACCCATACACCTGGAACAACAATGAAAAAAATATATACAAAAACACAAATATGTGCAACACAAAAATAGTTTAATTTCAAAATAAATACACAGTTGAATATACAGCACATACCGGCTGTACTCCTTCACAGCTGGTGGAACTGAGATGTCCTTCATCTGCCAATGTCCATCTGCACCTTTGACCCTCTATGTGACCACTTGCTGACTGGTTCCCAATCCACATCTGAATCCTCAGATGACTGACCATTATGTGAAAATAAAGAAATAAGTCATTTACAAAACTTTCCATCTTTTCTGTATTGTACTACTTTGCACAATGAAACACCCCCCCCACACACACACACCCACACACACACCCCAACAAACAACTCACACATACTCCCCCCCCACTCACACACACACACAAACAAAGGCTTTTGTATTTATTCAAAGTAAAACTTGTTTATGTCGAAATATACAGTAATACGTAATATAATATGAATAATACTACCAATTATGATACAATATATACGTAATAATATAATATAAGCTGTAATATAAGTCACAATTTAGTCAAATACTTACGTATGCAGAGCAAAATCTTCTCCGAAGGAGAAAATCTCTTCTGCGCAGGCGTGCGCTCTGTTATCTGATCTTATCTGATCCCCTCTCCTGACACGTCACTTTCACTACGAGCAAATTCCTCCTCTTCCTTCTTGGACAGTCCTTTTCACCATTTTCTACAATAAATACGCTCCCAAACTGAAAAAAACGCTGAGAAATAAGCCACAATGCGTGCGCCCCACTGAGACGCGCGGTGACGCGCGTTCATGAGACTTTGTTTCCCTGTTATCTCCACCCCCTCGACCGTCACATCGTTGTTTTCAGAATTTCATTGGCTATTCAATGCGTCAGTCATCAGCACGATTGATTCTAACTGGCTGGTTTTTTTCTGAAACAAAATAGGACATGGCTTCGTTTCAACATTGGCTCTTATTGGCTATTGTAGGCTGTGGACAGGACAGGGAAGCTGCTGTATGGCTGTATGAGGTGTCAATCGAAAGTTCAGATGACCCCCTCCATTTTAAGACCCCAGACACATATGTCAACACAGGAGGAAGTGTTTTATGACGAAGAATACGCAGAAGTTACTGAACACCGACCAGCTACCAGTGGCATTTTTGTGGATATTTTCTGGTATGATAATGCATTTTGGACTAAATACTTTACTGGATTGGATTGACTGGACCTTTGTGAGTTCAACCAGACCATTTTTGTGGGAATATTTTTGATCGGACGACTTTTATAATGCTCATAAGGTGAGTTGCGTCGATTTCGTAACTGCTTGTTTTTTTTTTTTGTGGTGTGACAAAGGTATTGATTGTACCTGCTGTTATGATTATACCCTGAAATGGTTTACATTGATTGAATCACAAGAATCTTAGCTTTCCAAAGATATGTCGCATGAGTGCCTCACGTAACATATGAGCTGTGTAAATTATGGTTTAGTTTTGGAAACTACAGAAATTCGGACTGATGGAGTGTTAACAGTTTAAAGTGCTGAATAGAGGATTCTGCTGAGACATGCAGTATAAGAGAAAATGATCAGATTATTGTAATGGGAAATTAGATTAATCTAGAGAGATTGTCTAGAGATTTTATTAATCTAGAGAGACTTTAATAGAAGGACAAAATTATACAACTGGGCAACCATAACCATATTAGTCAAGCATTGACTCAGATGTATTTGGCTTGTACCAACCTCCCAAATATATATTATATCAAAATCCCAGTGTATAAAAAGGACAGAGGGAAGTTTCTCTTGATGGCAAAATGTTACTTTAGTGTTCAAAAGATTGAATATGTGGCCAGAATTGGGTGAAACCTTTATGATCATATTGGCTAAACTAACAAAAATGCACTTCATAATTTGCAAACATTTGTTATAATAATCATTATTTAATAGTGGAAAAGACAATATATAAAACAACACATAGATTAAGTTAATATAACTCAGCAATGAGGGTGAAATTAACATCAATGCTGGGTTAAAAAAATAAACCAAATAATTGGGTAGAATTAACCTGTTTGGGTTGAATAAATAACCCAACTAGTTGGGTTGTTGGTTCAACCCAATCCACTGGGTTAAAACAACCCAGGGTTGGGTGCAACCAATAGTGACCCAGGGGTTGGGTTAAAGTAGGGTTTTAACCCAATGTTTTTCTGTGTGCTACAAAAAAAATGGTTATGGCATGTGTCATTTGATGCTTCTTTCACAGAAAATTCACTGATCTTGACACTTTAAGAGCAGGTTGTGTGAACATGAAATTGCAAAAAATATGATCATTTTTAATAGAATACTAACAATAAGCTGCTGCATTCCAAACAAGGTAGAAAATCCATCAGAAAATCCCTACTTTCCAAATTACTGTGTTTATATGGTTTGTTTAGTGTGTTTAGGTTATATGGTTCAGGTGCTTTTAATGCTCTGAAGCTTGAAGTTTAATTAATAAAAAAGCATATTTTTATGGCACTGGCCCATAAAGAATAATATTGTTTAAATTTTATTTACTGAATATTCTCTGATATATTTACTTTTTTGTAATCAGTACTAAATTGAACATCAACATTGGTGGACTTTTAAGAATTCTTGAATTTGTGTTAGTCATTCAGAAAATCAATGTTTATTCACATTGATCAAGAAATGGTTTAAGTCTGCAAAACACTAAACATTATTCTAAATGCGTAGCTCCTGTTAAAATAATCTGTTTACAAAATCATATTGATGTGACTTGACTTCTTTATAGTCAATCATTTCATTTAAGACTGAAGACTTGATTTCATGGTTGATCACAGATTGTTTGAGGTTAGGTTCAGATTGTGTGAACCAAGTGATAGATTGCCACTTGTGAGCCAAGCGACAAAGACCCAACAGTACCCCTGCACAAACACAGGGATAAGTTTACAGTCTGACTAAAAACCTGAGGGATCACAGAGTGTATATCTGCAGAAAGCTGTGCATATACAGACTTCTTCCTCTTCTTTCTCTACTTCATCCATCCCCATCTCTCTTTCTTATCCAACTCTTTCTTTGTTCTGCCTTTTTCTTACTCAATTCTTATTCCTGTTTACCTCTCTCACCCACCTCCCAAAAACCTATGTGTTTCCTCCTGCCACCATACTATTCCCCCCACATCTATCCCGCTGTGTTGCATGCCAGCTGGTCTTGGCTCTTGGAGGTCTGAGATTAACCCTCCTGTTATGTTCGTTTCGGAGGAACAGCAATTATGTTCCCGGGTCAATTTGACCCAGGAAGTGTTTGATCATCCAAAAGTATCTAAAAACTAAAAACTCCCAAATAAACACTGTTTATATCTCATTATTAACTCCATCACTAACTATTTAAATCAATATTTAGTGCATTGTTGTTCTTTACCTCTCACAGATCATGGTTCAATGGTAATTATTCACTCGTTTTCTTTTTTTAATTAATGTTAAAAAATTTTTAGATGTGCATTGGAAAGACCGATCTATAAAATACAAAAATTCAATCTAACATTGACTTTTTTTGTAATTATTCTATATTTTCAACTTTTCTTTTTGGGGTGATGTTGATAAATTAGCACAAGAAAACCTCATCTTCCGGATCAAATTGACCAGCTGAATTAAAATCAAAATCTACTGAATTTACAATGAAAGAAAACTGAAGAATTGTTTTTGAATTAGAAAGTAATAAAAATAAGAAAAATCAAACTAACAGATTAACAAAATGAACATGGTGTGTTCATATGTGTGTCTGTGAGTCTCCACTGCACACAAGTGACATGTCATCACGTTGTGACAATAAATACTACGCAATGTGTAAAACCAGAAATCCATCCATCCATTATCCAACCCACTTATTCCTGTGCAGGGTCATGGAGGTCTGCTGGAGACAGAAGCTTAGACAGAAGATGTGCTCCTTGCAGAGCTTTGATGGGTTCTACTCTGGAAAGATCTCCTTCCAAATGACAAATGCGTTGTAGGCTGATCTATCAGTCATGTTATAAAAGATGACCAGCGGTCAGCTTTCAGTCATTCGTTTGGTGCTTTTAGACCCAATGACTTGGTCTAAATGATCCACCCCTCACTTTGGTGGCATTGTAGGGATCATACTTGGTTTCTGATCTTCTCTTGAGCTGATTTCAGACTTTTTATGCAAAGTGCTCATGACATTTTGACATTTCCCTCCTTTTTGGGGCAGAAAGGCTCTTGGGCTGTGGTGTCTGTGAAGGCAGACATGGAGGACTCAGGGGTCCTGTTCTTGGTTACCAGCAGAGAGTTCACACTGGTTCTTTTGGACCGCTCCAACCATCGTGAGCTTTCTCTTTAGAAGTCCCTGACTCAAGTTGCAGCTTGTGAAAAAATTGTCACAGGTTATATTCTGCCTTCTGAGACCACATGTCATGTCAAGCACGACCCAAAGGAGAGGGTGTGAAACTGGGGAGAAATGGGGGTCACAGTTGCAAAGAAAAAAAAAACTATTATATTAGATACTTATAACCCCTTTTAGTCTCCATTTTGGCTGCTGGGTCAAATTGACCCGAACATAATCTATGTAACATAAATGTGGAGAGGGGGGTTGCAAATATGTTGCATGAACAATTTTTATTTTATATGTTGATTAGACTAATTAAGCCAAGCAGAAAACGTTTTATCCTGAAAAAATACTTTAAACTATTTTTTTTTTTATTTTTAATTTTCAAAACGAGTCAATTTGACCCGCAACATAATAGGAGGGTTAACATGCTGTGACATATTACACTGAAACTACTTTATGGAATCAATACTAAATTCACAGCCTATGACACTGAGGGATAAACACATGCCTGGCTCTGTGTGTGTGCGTGAGCACCTGTTAGTGTAACACATGTTGTTCACACATATGTCTGGAAAAGTATAGTGAGATTTATGTAGAAAGTCTTGTGTTTATTTGTCTCTGTGTATTTAGTTCTACACTAAAACAGGACCTTACAAAAGCGAAGTACTTTGTCCTTCTCTTCTTACAAGAAATTCTATCTATACTTATGACAATGATTAATAGAGAACTTACCATTTATTAATACTAATTATTAGAGCTGTCAGTCGATTAAATTTTTTAATCGCGATTAATCAAAAGACTTTCACAGTTGACTCGCAATAATCACATTTTTTTAATGTTCTGCTTATCCATCCATTCATTCATCTATCATCTATACCTATTTTGTCCTATACAGGGTAACGGAGATCTGCTTTATTTTTTTTAAGCCTTTAGTTTGAAAACCGGAAGTCCACCAATGCTGACGTATTTTTTGGGGTCTAAATTCATCAGCTTCTTAGTGTATTTTGTCGAGGCTGCTGCTTGACCGCAGTAATTTGCTGACAGTCCCCAAGCTTCACGGCAGCAGCAAGGTACTAAGAAGAAAATTCAGCGCTGTTCCTTAGAGTTTTTGCCACGCTCATTGAGCTTGAAGGGTTGATGACACATGTGAAATGGCTGGCATACTTATATCTACAAAATAATACCAACCTTGATGAAATTGGTGCAGTTTTCATGATGCTATTAAAGTTTTAAGAGGAAAAGAACAAGAGAATGTCGGATGTAAAACTAACGTTACCATGCCCTGCGGTGGTAACTTAATTCACAACGACAGTAAATACAAATAACCTTTTTCTTGCCAACAGGTCTGTAACAGACCCACAAAATGGACCCATATCGGGGTCCACTTGCACTCAGTTAAGGATCCCCTTTGGAGGCAGATCGAGTACCCACGCTGGCTCTGCGCTACATCCAGTCTGCATCCTCAACTAAAACCTTACCTCCGCGGCGGCTCCTGAGCAGACCTGCACATCCACAACGGAGGCAGAAAAACCTCTGGCCCGGGTCTGTTTTAGACCTGGTCATCTCATTTCAAAAATCCCAATAACATAGCAAACTAAGCTAAATGTATGCCTAGTCTAGACTTCCACACCAATATAGCCATAGCTCAAATCTGCATTGCCTTGTGTTTTTTAACCTAACACTATTGTCAATATCGACCTAACAGAAAAAGTGATGACATCAACTGCCCTCAAAGCAGTTTACATTGTGTATGTGAATGAAAGGCCATTCATACACCAGTGGGTCATATCGGTGCTGACTCACTGGGGGCAAGTTAGGGTTCAGTGTATTGCCCAACTCAATTAAATTCAATTCAATTTTATTTTATTTTATTTGTATAGCGTCTGTTACAATGTCAATTGTCTCTAAGCGCTTTACAGAGACCCAGATCATGACCCCCCCAGCAAATATCATTAACTAAAAAATAACATTGAATCCTAAACAAGGATAATGGCAGGTAAAAAAAACTCACACAGAGGGAGAAAAAAAAACATTTAAGCCAAACAGTGGCAAGGAAAAACTCCACTTTAAGAGGAAGAAACCTTGAGCAGGAACTGGCTCATATGAGGGGACCTTCCTGCTGAAGGCCAGCCTGGTAAAGAAAGAAAAGAGAGGATACAGGACAGAGAGAGAAGAGCACACAAATGACTGAATATAATGACTATATAAACATAAACAGATGGAGGTAGCAGCACTGGGATGAGATGGCCAGAGGACCAGGTCGCCGATCACCACGCCAGTTGGCACCCCAAACACAAGTGGAGGAGAACCCCTGGATGGACAGAGGATGGAACTGCAAGTCAGCATGAAACCCAGGAATCTCTGGCTTGCAAATACACAGAGAAAAAAAGGGGGGCAAAACAGCACAACAAACCACAGGAAAGTGAAGATGATGGAGCACAGTTACAGTAACAAGGTGCTCCCAACTAATTATGAATGAGCTGGAGGAGGAGGAAGGGAGGAGGAAAGGGAAGGAAAAGCAGTGGAGACACCACTCAGCAGATCATGTTGGTGTCCCCCTGCAGTGTAGGCCTATAGCAGCATAACTATGACGAAGCTGTGGTTAAGACGAGCTACTCTAGTCTGAGCTACTACAACTATGGCTATAACTATTAGCCCCTACACACTATAGTTTAGACCAGGGGTTCCCAAACTTTTCAACCCCCAAAATAACGGTGCCAGAGACTGGCGACCCCCACTATCCCCGGATGTGACTGAAAAAATAAAATGTGCACACAGGCCATACGCACAAACACGGGCTTAACGACAACACAAAAGAACAGAGCAGCCTGTTATGATTTTACATATAGAAATTTACTGTTTGATAAAAGCAGAATACCTCAGTCAAAATAATATCTATGTAACATGAGTGCACAGTATTTATGTCATGTGCAAACTTAACTTTAACATTACTTTAATGGTTAATGGTATTAAAGCATCCGCTTTGTGATGTTTACTGTGGAGCCGTAACCTGACACCTGCAAATGATGCTATGTTAATCTGTCTTAATCACCTCAGGAAGAAAATCTGTAGTTTTATTTTAATTTTAACTACCATGTTTCATAATTTTTACAACTATGGCTGAATTTTTCTGTATTTTTTTTTTTAATTTATTAGATTTATATATATATATATATATATATAAAAAGATTTATGGAAATCATTTCGCGACCCACCCCACGGCGTCCCGCGACCCCCACTTTGGGAACCACTGGTTTAGACTAACTGTAGGCTTTGATAAACAAAAATGTTTTCAATTTAAGTTTAAAGATGGAGATGGTGTCAGCCTCCTTAATCCAAACTGGTAGCTGGTTCCATAATAAAGGTGCCTGGTAGCAGAAGGCCCGTCCTCCAAATCTACTTTTGGATATTCTTGGAACGATGAGTAATCCTGCACTCTGAGAGCGGAGAGCTCTATTAGGAGCATAACGTGCTATCAAGTCTTGTAAATAGCGCAGAGCTAAGCAATTAAGCACTTTATATGCGAAAAGCAAAATTTTAAACTCAATTCAAAATTTCACGGGAAGGCAGTGGAGGGAGGCTAACATGGGAGAGATGTGATCTCGCTTGCAGATTCCTGTCAGCACCCTCGCTGCTGCGTTCTGGATCAATTGGAGGCTATTCAGTGAGCTTTTCGGACATCCTGCTAACAACGCATTGCAATAATCCAGTCTAGAACTGACAAACACGTGGATTAATTTTTCAGCATCACCCTGGGAGAGGATGCTCCTAATCTTGGCAATATTTTGGAGGTGAAAAAAGGATGTCTTGCAAACCTGATTAATATGCTGCTTAAATGACATATCCTGATCAAAAATGACTCCAAGGTTTTTCACAGCTGTGCTGGAAGCCGGCGTAAACCCAGTCAATCCATTCCTCAGGTGTTTGGGACCAAAGACAATAACCTCTGTTTTATCCAAGTTTAGAAGCAAAACGTTAGAGGACATCCAGGACTTAATGTCATTAAGACACCCTTGAAGTTTAGCCATATGTTTTGTTTCCTCTGGTTTCATCGATAGGTACAGCTGCGTATCATCAGTGTAGCAATGAAAGTTTATGCCATGGCTCTGGATAATTTTTCCCAAGGGCAACATGTATAAAGTGAAAAGGATTGGTCCCAGAACTGAATGCTGTGGGACGCCATAGCAGACCCTAGTCCATGTAGAAGAAACATCATTAACGTGGACGAACTGACACCTGTCAGATAGGTATGATTTAAACCAGCTTAATGCTGTCCCTTTAATTCCAACAGTGTGCTCTAATCTATGCAACAAAAGGCTGTGATCAGCAGTGTCAAATGCAGCACTGAGGTTCAGCAGAACAAGGACAAAAACGAATCCATTGTCTGAGGCCATGAGGAGGTCATTGGAGACTCTAATCAGCACAGTTTCTGTGCTATGATGAGTTCTAAACCTGACTGAAAGACCTCAAATAGATCATTTCTATGCAGGTGTTCTTCTAACAGGCTAGCAACTATTTTTTTTTTCCAGAATTTTAGAAATAAATGGAAGGTTGGATATTGGTCTATAGTTTGCCAAGATGTCCGCATCAAGAGATGGTTTCTTGAGCAAAGGTTTTATAACCCCAACTTTAAAAACCTGTGGTACATTTCCTAATTGGAGAGATAGGTTAATCTGATCCAAAATTGATATACCAATAAAGGACATAACATCTTTGAACAGCCGAGTTGGGATGGGATCCAACAGGCATGTAGATGGTTTAGCTTTACTAATAGTTGAGGTCAACTCAGAGAGGCCCACAGGAGAAAACAGTCCAGAGCCAATTAAAAAAACAGAAGAAATCAATGAAGCTGCAGGGACACAGCCATCGACAGTTGGGCCTGGCCAATCTCATCTCTAATTTTGATTATTTTCCCACTAAAAAAGCTCATAAAGTCTTCACTACTGAGTAGCAGGAATGCATGGACCAACAGAGTTGTGACTCCAGTTGTCAGCCTGGCTACAGTGCTGAACAGAAAACGTGGGTTATGTTTGTTCTCTTCAATTAATGATGAATAATAAGATATTCTAGCTCTGCCTAGGGCTCTTTTGTAGACTATTAAACTATCTTTCCAGGCACGATGGGAGTCCACAGATTTACAGGAGTACCACCTCCTTTCCATTTTAAGTGCATTCTACTTCAGCATGCGGATATGTGAATTATACCAGGGAGCTGAGCTCCTAAGGTAAGAAACCCTCTTCATCAGAGGAGCGACCGCATCCAGGGCTGAGTGTAACATATCGGCAGTATTGTTAACAAGGTAATCAATATCTGCCGGAGTAAAATTCAGGTCGTTGCCCTCAGCTATTCTATCATATTCCACCATAGGGAGATAAGAGAGAATGACCTCCTTAAAATTATTCATAGGATCTTCAAAAAGACATCTGCTGTAATGACACATTTCATTTCCTGTTTTAATGCCACAAATGCTGAACTCAACTAAATAGTGGTCCGAGAGAAGAGAATTCAGCGGCGACACTAACAAGTGATGAGTATCTATACCATAGGTGAGAACCAGATCCAGGATATGATTAAAGCAGTGAGTCAGTTCTTTCACTTTTTGTGAGATGCCCAAGGACTCTAAAAGAGAGATGTAAAAGGTCATTTAAAGCTGTCACTGTCAACATCCATGTGGGTTAGCCTCACAGCTAGAAGGTTCCTGGTTCGAACCTCGGCAGGGGCCTTTCTGTGTGGAGTTTGCATGTTCTCCCCGTGCTTGCGTGGGTTTCCTCCGGGTACTCCGGTTTCCTCCCACAGTCCAAAAGACATGTATGTTAGGTTAAGTGATCATTCCTCTCACTTGGAATTTCTTTCACTGGCAATTAACATCCTGCCCAGGGACTACAGTTGCAAATTAGCTAGTCAGCTATAAACTGGCACATTTACAGAAATGTTCATCAATGTGCATTGTCCCTGAACAAATAAACTTCCAATAATAATAATAAACTTTGTCTGAGCTGAGCACTAAACCAGCTAAAAAATCTGAGAAGGGTGAATGTGTCCTTCACCAGTCCTCTCTGGCAGTAAATTCTAATATCTATTAACATCTTAAATCCTAATATCATCAGATAGGAACAAAAAATCCAGCAGTGAAACATTTAAAGACAAAACAGTTAAAGAGACACAACAGTAAGGTTGTGGTGTGTGCTGGGTTGTGAAGTGTGAGGGGGTGTTGTGTAGTGGATTGTGTTGTGACAGCAAACAAACTCAGAGGATAATATTTAAGAAGCAGAAACTACTAACAAGAAAACTGGATGAACACCTTATACCAAGCTATAGACCTGTATATGAAGAATTGATGTAAACATTATTGATTGACTGTGTTGACAGTAGAGAGGGGGTGTAAAGAATAAATATGTGCATGCCCATATACACTCACATGTAAGTTACCCAAGTACCAAGGAAACTGTTACTACTATTACCATCACCACTCTCCTTATCTTAGTCCATCTCAAGTCCTCCCGCGGGTGAGAAAACGCCAGCTAACTCTCATCACCCAGGGCCAGACTGGCCTGAGAGAGCCCTTTGCCCCCGACCCGAAAGGTCAGGGGGCAAACATCCCCAGGCAGGGCCCTAGAAGGCAAAAACCGTGACGAGGCCCACCCACCTCCCAGCTCCCACACCCACCAGGCCCCAAGCCCACAGTAGCAGCAGCGCAGAAAATGCAGACCCGGTAGCCGCCACCCCATGCAGCCCAGGGACAGCCGAGTCCCCTCGCCCCACCGCCCCGCCGCCAGCAGGGAGCGGAAGGGGGAAACGGGCGGGACAGAGAGAGGGAAGGAGAGGGAATCCAGGGGGACACGACCCCCTCACGCCAGCCTAGACAGCCACCACCCCCAGCCTGCCACCCCTCCGCAGCACAGCAGCGGTGACAAATGAGGGGAAGCGGCCTACACCAGAGGGCCACACCAGGAAGGCTGCATAGCACCCCCCCAAGCCACCACCCACCAGCCCGCAGCAAGCCAACACCCCCCCACATCCAAGCCCCCCCAGAGCCACAACAGGCACCCAGCCTACCAGCAGGGGCACACCCGGGCCCACGCATCGGTGCAGGGAGGCCCCCACCGGCGGAGGGCCCCCCAAAAACAGGGACACCCCCCCTAGTGCCCAGGGCCCACGAGCACACCCCAAATCCCTCGCAGGGCCAGGAGGGATGAAACAAAAAAAAGAGGCAATATGGCTGGCCCAGCCCCCCATCCTCACCCCCGACATGTGTGTTATGTGTATGTGTCTTCTTCTGTATTTTTTTTTAAATTATTTTGTGTGTGTAAGCTAAGTGCATTAAAATCGACTTGGGGTGCAGAGGGTGGATGGTCCCCCTGCACCCAAGCTTCTTTCTTTCCTGTTATAGGTGCATTAAAATTGAGCCGGGGTACAGAGGGTGGATGGTCCCCCTGCACCCCAGCTTCTAATTCACTTTGTATGTTATGTATTTGTGAGGGGGGGATGGAGGGCAACCACGGCCTTGGGCAAAGGGGTCCCAGCCATCGGGGCCCCGCCATGGGGCACACCCCTGTCCCCAACGGGCCCACCACCGAGGCCCCCCCAACACCCACCCGGGGCCCAAGCACGCCCCAGCCGGGGAACTGGACACCCACCGTGACCCCAGGAGGAGCCCGGAGGCAGATGCGCCAGCTGCCACAGACCGGATGTACCACGGCGAAGGGAGATATCCCACCGCTGCCCTCGCACCACCCACAGGCATGGGGCACCCCCCCTCCGCCCACCACTGCCGCCGCCCCGCAGGGAGGCAGCACACAGGAGGCAGCGACCGCCCCCCTCCCCCAGGAAAACCCGCCACCCCAGCCCCTACCCCAGCCCAGACTCCACCCCCCACCCCACCCCACCACCAGGGTCAACAGGGGCACAGAAAGCACCACCGCCACCCGGCAGCACAGGTAGACCGCACCACCAGGACAGCAGATCCAAGCAGCCCCACCGCAGCAGCCAAGACCAAAACAGGTAAGGAGACCAGGGAGGAGGCCACCCCGCCACAGCCCCCGCCCCCAGGGCCCACCCCGGCCCCAACCACCAGAGACACAGCGCAAACTGGGGCAAGAACCCCAGCAACGACACATGAACCCTGACCCAGAGCGATTGGGGGCCGGCGGCCCCCACCCACTGGGAAGGCGAGATAATGTTATATTACCAAGAAAAATACACATGTGGTCTGATAACAATGACGACAGTAGTCCATCGTAAAAAACTATGCCTAATTTTATCCTTCCCCCAGAATTAATACGTTTATATCAACTGATTCTCAGGCTGAAGGAGATCAAGCCAACTGTGGGCAGTTATGGTGGGAGTAGATTTAAGAAATCTTTGTTTAAGTTGTGTGTTTATTATATCCTCCCACAGTCAAGGAGTTACATAATGCTCAGTCACAGATCTTTAGGGATGATCTATGTTACAGATGTAAAGATTGACTCATTTTGTCCCAAATTTGATCAAAAGTGTCATTTTGATTTTTTTTTTTTTTTTGGCTGATAATTTTTTCATTCCAATGAAGTCGATTACCACATTTTTCCAGAGTAATATTAATTGAGTTTTTTGTTTTCCAATTTACAAGGAATGTTTTTTTTTTGCCAATGATTAAGGTGATATAGAGAGTTTTCTTGGAGTTATTATCCAGGGTGGTCATGGAGGAGTCTCCCAGTAAACAGAGGGAAGGTGATACTGGGATGCTACAGTCCAAACGTTGGGAGAGAATTTTGATAATATTGAGCCAGAATATTTTAACTGGTGTACATTCCCACATGGCATGAAAGTAGGAGTCAACTGCTTTCTGTGTACAATGTGAGCATATTTTTGTGTCTTTAAAGCCCGTTTTAAACATTTTTTTCCCCGGTAAAGTGCACTCTGTGGATAATTTTATATTGTATGAGTTGTAGATTTGCATTAGCAGCTGAATAAAATATATTTTTACTTTTCTGGCTTTTCTGATTTCCAGTTTGGAATAGTTAAACTAAGTGTAAGGCTTTAGAATATATTATAAGTGCATTTGGGTTTTGTTTTTACTTGTAGGCTGGAGTTGTAGACAGCTGCTACTCCTCCACCTCGACCTGTACTCCGGGGAATATGATAATTAATATAACCTGGTGGCATAGCCTCATTAAAGTTTACATACTCTCCCTCTTGTAGCCCTGTTTCTGATAAGCAGAATACATTGCAACGACTCTCAGTAATTAGATCATTGATTAGCAGGGACTTAGAGCCAAGAGACCTTACACTCAATAGTCCACATTTAATTACAAGCTCTCTTGGCTCCAAGTGTCTCACAGTTTTTATTTTTATCAGATTATTTTGGTTAACGCCACTATCACATCGTGCTAAGTAGACTTTTGGAGGACGGGGAATTGACACCAATTCTATGTTTCTGATCGGCACGATGTTAACATTAGCAGCTACATGATTGATTTGGTTGGCTCATGGTTGCTTCTGTGCACTAGAGATGTGGTGCTGTTGTCTGAGTCAGCACCAGCATCAGTCACTTCTGTTACTGGAGTCAGTGGATGATGCAGATAGAACAACTGTGGACTGGTCAGCAAATAAGGTGACTGGCTGAACATGGTCTACCTGCCACTTTACACTTGGGTCAGTCAATTTCACAACTTCCATAGGGAGGAGAGGCTCAGCACTAGTTCTTGTAATTCCTGACTTGAACTCAATGATGACCGTTTCCCCATCTGATCCTCCTGTGTTTTGCAGTCTCCTTGTTCTAGCTATGGGGCCATATTTCTTGAGGGTATCAATAAGGTCCTGATCAGCGTCACTGTAAGTAACACCAGACACACATACAAACCATTTTGTATGCCATTACTGTCTTTCATGGTCTTCAGTTTAACTCAGAGAAAGGACAAGAAAAAAATAATTATGGGAATGATCAGATTAATCAAATATCAATTTCTCATGTACAAAATAACAGTCTGTATTGTACAGTTAGCCTAAATAACCCTCACTCCTGGCTGGCTCTTCACAAGTAATGTAACTCTCTGTGGTTTATCATAGCCACTTAGGGTAAATACAGTAATCTAATTTGACTCAAGGAGTGAGGGAGAGTTAGGGCCCGATCTTGGGCCAAACCTCCTAAAGCTGCTATTAAGGGATAGCAGGTAGCAGGAGGGGCATTCCCCCGCAAAGAACACAATCTTCCACCTCCTGAAACCTGCGATATTACCTGCGCCAACCACTATATTATGCAAGCATTATGTACACATTATGCATGGGAGTGGTTAGGGCATTCCACCTGTTTAACCAATCATTGCGTGTGTTAGATCCCCCAGTCTAGGGGGGTTCACCTCACTAAGATTTCCTCAACTTATTTAAGCTGGTATTGAGGAGATTCCCCTAGCACTCACTGCATACAAATTCCAGCTGTCTACCCCACTTCCCCCAATAACTGACCTAAGAGGAATAGCCAATTGGCTCAAAGTCAAGCTATCGGTCACGTCTGTTAATCTGCAGCTCCCCTCTTAAGATCTGGGCGCTTGGTACTAGCTAGGTTAAATTTAGTGGCTTGGACAGCAAGCCCCAAGGATATGTGACAATATTATGACTAGAATAACCAATAAGAATCTATGATACTAGTGCAGAGGCATAACCAAGGTCGTTGCAATTGTGGATACAGATGTAATGTCCACTACGACGTCTTATGATCATTTTTATATTTATTATATATATATTTATTAGCAGATTAGCAAGGTTAAGCAGCAGCATTGATTGGTCATACAAATTCTAATTCTATGTAAAAAGGCAAATTAAAGCTGTGGCTTACAAATCGATTCACCTGGTTGGTTCAAGGACAGGCTGTACGCAATGACCACTTGCGCTGTTCAAGGCTGCTTGCAGAGAGAGAGAGCGCAAGGTCAGGCCTGCAGGTACTCTGATTCGCCCCTCCTCCTTGCTAGCAGTGAGCTAGGGTAAATCCAAAAATTACAAATATATTCCTCAAATGTTGGAAAAATGGTGAATCCGTTCTTGCGTCTTCTTTGTTCTTGAAGAATAAATCCTCCAGATATTTCCCTCCAATGGTTAGCTCCCCTCGGTCCAGCTAGTCCTTCTTCTGAAGACGCCCCACGGAAGAACGATGAATTCTCTCTGTCTTCTCTTTTTATGCAATTCTTTTTCTCTCTCTCTCTCTCTCTCTCCCTCCCATCCAGCCTCCACCAGCCTGCCTAATGTCCTTCTTTGGTGTTCCCCAACTTCTTGATTGGTCCCCTCACATTTGCATAGGCATACATAATTTCCCCCAAACTCACATGAGACTTCTGATTGGTTATCTACATATACAGAGGCGTGCATAATTTTACATAATCCCTCCTTTACATCATGCATAATTCACAGGCCATGTCCCACAATGATTCACAGATCAGCAGGGGTGTTACATAATTTTCCGAGGTACACGATTCCACTCCTCCCCAATCAAGGTTAACTTGTTTATTTGGCCATATAGCTCATTAAGCTAAAGCTAATCTGTTTTTAATGATCTATACACTATGATTGGTCCCACAATTTCACAATTTAATTGATTAATTGATAGATTGGTTCATATTTAATAACAGAATAGGGTAATGATCTGCAGTCTGCAGTCTTCCACTCTGCCAATTCGCCAAGGCCACTCTGAGCTGCTACCCTCATCGCCATTTGACCCAGACACCTGGCCCCACTATTGTGTATGGCGAAGTAACTTTAATGTTTACACTGACGGGCTCTCTCCTGCTTTCTGTTGTGTCTCCAGTAGTCCTGAGCCTCCAGAATTGTTTGGGATAACCAGTCACCTCTCTCTTAATTGAAAAGTAGCCTAATTATCAAACCCTGATTCATACTTTGTTCATCCTATTTCCCCTCTATTTTAGGAGTATCCTCAGGGCTATTTATTATTTTCATTGGGACTTTTACCTTATAAAAACCGATATAATAACTTATTCTGTTTTCATCCATCTCTGCTCCTGTTTGATAAACATAGCCGTTGTTATCATTCCATTGCAGCACACAGTGACACTCGGCAGCTCCGCTCAGCCACTCACAGTACTGTCTTAGTTCTACGAGAAATGTTAATTATGACATAGAGTGAACATAGATCTATTCCAACATCATTAATACATCTTGTTTCTGATCATTGACAAGAATCACACATTTCACTGATTATAGATTGATTCCAAATCACATTAATTACCATTTTCCTGTTACTCTATTCCATACAGAGTTAACATTGATTTCCACTTCTCTGCATTATAAATCAGCCAGATCATCTTGTGTCTGTTTATTGTTTAGAAGCTGAGTTGATTCCAACGTTCTCTCTGGGTCACTTGACACCCCCTCCTTGGAATCATTCAGCTCGTGGCTTTTCACCCCCTGTCGTGGGCACAGACATGGTGACAATGACCCCCCAGCCAAGATCCTCCATCTTCCAAGCTGACTGTCTGAGCCTGCATATCCTTGTTATCCTGTGATGCCCCCTGCAACATCTGTCGAGGGGCTCGCTGGATCACGTCTGGTCACCCACGCCACCTTCGCACACATGGCCATCCTTCTATCTCTACTTGGAGTAACTTTGTTGGCTTCATACCCATTATAACAATAATCACAATCATAGTGTTCTAGTCACTGATCAAAAATTCAATCACTGGGTAAATGTCTGAGTACTGACTACCAATCATAGTACTGAACAAAAAACCCCCACTCAATTCTACAGAAATCACCGGTTAATCGATCAATATTAACCACAAGAAAAGTTTAATGCAGAACAGCTTAGAATAAAAACTTGATCACTGATTATATATCACACACTTAACCCTTTAAGCGCCAAAGTCGCAATATTGCGACAAGCAACATTGCTGAATAAAACAGGCTGTATCTATAAATGTGGTGCCGAATCGTGTCACTACTTTTCACCAGGAGATAGGAGACATGTGTGCCTGTAATCTAAGTAGATTTTTTGGGGGTGGTGCCATTCAAAGTTTCAGAGAAAAAGAGTTTGCAAAACACCCTCCGTCGTAGAGACGGGGCGGCGCGGCGGCGGTAGTAGTGCTGAGCGGAGCAAGAGCAGAACAGAGTAAAAATAGTATTTTTTTCATTTACTTACGATGCCGAGAGGTCGGTTTACCATCGACGAAGTACTTCGTCAGTTACTGGCTGACTCTGATTCCGAGGAGGAAAACGTAGAGTTGTTCAGTGACGAAGAAACTGACATGAGTAGTGACGGCGGGTCCGCGAGTCAAAGTCCACAACCATCACACAGTATAACAGGTGCTTCACCTCAGTGTGGCTTCCAAAAACCAAGCAGAGGACGTGGTCGGGATGTCAGAGGGTTTCATAACAACGCAAATATCGGTGAATGTAGCGGGGATGAAAACAGCCGCGGTTGTGGGAGACGCAGCCGCGGTAGAAGACACACCGCAAATGGCGGTGGAGGTGGCGTTCACCGCCGCACCACAAATCACAGCGGCAATGATTATAATGATGATGGCTGGGAATTCTTGAGAGGAGAGGAAGAATATCTAAAGTGGATCCCAAATTTTGATGAGCCTGTTGGTTATTGTTGAGACGATCTGACAAATTTTGAGCCACTTGATTTCATCTCTCTTTTTCTGAATAATGAATTCTGGAGCCTCATCACCCGTGAAACATCCGTCAGTGTGGAGTAGGTCTTTGTGCTGTGCCTTGCAATGAAAGATACCACACACTGAAAAACTACAAGCAGTGCCATCTTGATCATTGAAGGTCTTTGAAAATAATACAATTCCATATGGCCCCCAAACAGTGACTAAAGATTATACAAATTGGATCAGTGAATTTATTTCTATCAAAAATTTTATTTCGTACTGAATACATTTCACATTGACTGTTGAAAGTATTCCCTTATCTCAAACCGCTCAAATTATAGCCTTTTGAAATCTTTATAAGAAAATTGACATTTTCCAATATGGCCGCCACCTTGTGACGTCATAATATGCAAATTATTTGAATAATTTCACTCCTATCACAAACTTTGAGTCATACTGAACAATTTTCTCATTGACAGTATACTTCTATCTCAAACTGCTTTCAAGTTATAGCCTTTTGAAATCTTGATATCAAAATTTAATATTTTCCTGAAAAAACTCCGGCGCCTAAAGGGTTAATTTACCAGAAATCACAGGAAAATTGAACAGAATCAATTACAATCATGGTCTTCCAGCTAATGAATAAACTCCGAACCCTGAGTACTGAGTAAAAATCTGATTACTGATTATAAATCAGATTATTGATTATAACCTGAGTACTGAGTAAAAATCTGATTACTGATTATAAATCAGATTACTGATTAAAAAATCTCCCATTCAATTTCCCAGAAATCACAGGAAAACTGAACATCAACAATCTCCTTCCTCCCCCGCCGCATTCTCAGAAACCACATCTCGTTTCGTATCCTCACCGCCTGCGATACCACCCCCTGCCCCTAGGCCTTCGCCTTTCCCTACATGGCGGGGAATGTCGGGGCATCCCAAACCGTCACCTTTGCACCCCCGGATCTCCTGACCCCCCCTCCCGAGGATCATCTATAGGCCCCCATACTTCATAGCCCACCAGCCACGGCTCTCTGTCCTCCACCAACAGTGTCAGAGCCAACACATCCTCGTCCCCTGGCGATCCCTCCCCCAATCCCTGCCAAGGAGCCGGCCAGAGAACCGGGGGCTCCTCCACCCACTCATCGACCACGACCATGTCCCCCCATGCCCCCTGGGAACAGATGCCCCCAGGGGACCCGAGGGGAACTGGAGATGGGGGTGACACAGGGGTCACCGGGGAGTCGGGGGATCGGGGTGACACAGGGGTCACCGGGGAGTAGGAGGGCCCGGCATCCACGGGGGGTGCAGGGGCCACTGGGGAGTCGGGGGATCCAGCAGACATGGGAGGTGCAGGGGTCACAGGGGAGTTGGAGCATCCGAGGGTTGGTCTTCCTGTGTCTCCGTCCCATTCCGGTGCCCCCTCCCATGTGGCCGTCGTAGTGTCAGCCTGCGCCGCTTCCAAAGGCTGGTCCTCCTACCATGATTTCACCCGCTGCATAGGTTCCGGCCTGCCCGAGAGGCTGCGAGGGGGGAGCAACCCAACCAATGCTCTTGAGAACAGGTCCAGCAGCCCCCCCGAACTCACCACCCGCGCTGGGGCATACGGCATCCAAGGATCCATATCCAGCTCCATTTCTTCGGGTGCGGCGTCACTTCACCAGGCATCACTGGTTCTTCGCAGTACCAGACAATGGCATGGGTCTGGGTGGAGGCGTCGGCCTGGGGGGTCACCAGAGGGGGAGGCAGGGGGGCGACCGCCATCATCTCACCCACTCTCACCAGCCGGCCATCCAGCTGATGGGAGCTGGACAACCTCATTCCATCCCACTCCCACACCTTCATATAGAGCGGGTAATAATCCCCCTGGGCGATTTCCAACTGGTAGGCCTGAGCCTCTCTATCCGAACCCCAGCCCAGTGCACCCCCAATATGCCTGGCCCCGTTCTCAAACTCGCAGCAGTTGGTCGGCCCCATGAGGGGCAGACAAGGGTACCCCAGGAGGCCTCTAGCCGACTGGACCCTGAAGTTTGCCCCGTAGCACCCCGTGCACCAGAAGGCCGAGCTGACATCCCATAGGGTGCGGGCCCGCTCCAAACTGACCCCGCAGCACATGCAAGACACTTCCCCCTAGAGGATGGAGATAACACAATTTTAACAGTTATTTCTCTCGTACAGAGTTTGGTGCAGCCGGTTAGCAAGCAAGCAAGCAAATTAATTGGTTCTTATACAGCCCCTGAGCGAACCGCAAATTCTAAGAAATACCCTCTACTATAATGGGAAAAGAGCCGCATGGACCATAAACCACATAATCAGCGGCAACTGACCCACCCAGCCTAGCCAGGAGAGCGCTGCCAGCACCCCCCCTCCTAGCTCCCAAAATACTATCGCACAGATTTCCCCCAGCCGGCGCTCCCTTCGCCTCAGCGCTGCGCACAGGAGGTGGGCTAGCAGGCTGATGGACATTAATAATTCATAGCACACCACCATATACTCCAAATGTCCAAAACCCACGGCCACGGCATCGAGGACCACCCACCCCAGGATCACCACCCCCCGTCCAAGCCCCGTCCGGGTGGCACTGATGTGGTGCCTTCCCAGGAGGTAGGTGACAAACAGGGCTGGCGCCATCTCATGCTGCCCACGCAGGGTGACGACAACCACCCTTACGCAGCCCTGAACCAGGGTGAGGACTCTCAGCGGCTGTTTCGAAGGTCCACCGCCCGCTGCAACAGTATATGAGCCAGATGATTGTGACACTGACGTGTTCAATGGTTCTCACACAATACAGGGGGGTTCCAAGATCAGTACTGACATTAGCCATGGTCCCTATCGTTTCCCTCCCCAGGCTGTTTCAATCGAAGCCTAGACTAAACTGGCCCCGGTCGATCTATCTTCAGTCTTTCATAGGCGGGCTCGCTCCTCCTCCCGAAGGGCCGTTCGATCTACCCTCGCATTAAAACACCACCACCTCAGCCTCCTTCTGCTTGACATATCCACGTATTCCTTTTTCTGGTCTGAGGTCGTTTACCATATAGTTGCTGATGCTCTTTTCTCCTTTCTCCTCGAGCAACGGTTCATCAGTTTCGGTCTTGGTCTGGATTCTTCCTGGTCTTCTGCTACGTGGTCCTGCCCGCTGGACTCTTAGGGGAGGGATGGTCTCCTCACACCACGCAGCTGTCGTTACTTTCACTCCAGTCCAAGGTCTTCTTCCTCCTCCGATAAGATTCCTTTCTTCACATAATGTAGTTTCTTCAGCCCTATCTCCTCTCAGAGAGCCGAGGTCGTACTTCTCATAACGCAGTTTCTTCAGCCCTCTCTGGTCTCAGAGAGCCGAGGTCGTAGTTCTTATAATGCAGTCTCTTTAGCCCTCTCTCGTCTTAGAGAGCCGAGGTCATTTCTTATAATGCAGTTTCTTCAGCCCTCTCTCGTCTCAGAGAGCTGAGGTCATTCTTCTTATCACCATCCCTTCATCAGTGGCTAGTCTGACATGGGACATGGGACATGGGACGGGGGTCCTCTGCCACTAGCCATCTTCGGTTCCTGGTTCCTTCTAGCTTGAAATCGGCAGTTGCTCCACTCCCTGGATCCCTCTCCTCTTCAGTAACATCCTATTACTGTCTAGTATTTGCTGAACTATGTTGGTTTTCTTCTCCATGGCTTTCCCTACCACATAACCTAACATAGAGCGCAACAGTACCAACAGGTATTTCTCTCTTTTTTTCTTCCCTGTTATCTCCAGGACACGGTACTTCTGATGGTCCGGCCTTCAACCCATTCCTCTTCTCCCTGCATTGTATTGCCCACACACAACGCAGTTTCACAGAACATGGCGTATCTGGCTTCAGGCGATCCAGAGCTGTTGCCTCTCCAATTCCCTCCGTGTGGGGAGCGTGCTTACATGACCCAGTGCTTCCTGCACGACCAGTACCACCTCCCTCACGGCTTCTGTTGGGACCATCCGGCCTCTAGGTGTTCTGTCCCACTTCTCCATCCCGACAAAGACGAGTCCTCTCTCTTGTACGTAGCGGTCCACTTCCCCGTTTCCCCGCCAGTGTGTTCCTTCTTCGGCATGTGCCCTTTGACGCAGCACATCAAATTCCATGTTCAGCCATAACTCAGCTATATATTTTTTTCTTTCCTCTCCTAAATCCTGGTGAGCTACTGTTCCACTTTTAGCTCCTTCGAACCCATTTGCCTCACTGTTAGCGATATCTTCCGTCTCACTTCAATTATCTCACCAATACAGAGTCACCATACCCCCTCCTTCGTTTCACACCTACAGCACAGTGTCATCATCCTCACCACTCACCTTCACTAACAACCTCACCTCCACTAGCAACCTCACCCCCACTAGCAACCTCACCATAAGACTCCCGGGTTCCAGTCTTTCAGCTGCATGAATGGCCCTCTTCAGCCCTTCCAGAGGCTTTTGGTCGACGGCCGTCCAGGCTCAGCTGCCGAAACTTTTCTTTCTTCTCAGACTTGAACTTCTTAACCTGCAGAGTCTTCAGAGACCCCTGTGGGTTGATGAGTTTTGCTTCATTGGTGGTTGAGTGTCCGTTGAGGGCCTTAACGTTGATCACCGGTCTCCAGCCTGATCTAGGAGGGTCGTTGTCTGCGCTTTCCTTGGCGGACAATCACCAAGTTGGTAGGTCACTCTTACCATCCGTTCACTGGCTGTTGTTTCTACTCGGGTTGGTTCTATACGAACTGACCTTGACTGCAGCAGATTCAACCGCTTCTTCACGGGGCCCCCTTTCTTTCTGGGTTTCCCCAGCTCCTTCAACTCTCTTACTATAATCAGATTGTTTGGGCCTTCTATCCACACCATTCCTTTCCACACTTCAACTGGCACCTCTTCGATGGTTCCGGGGACAATTTGGATCTTCGGGTGTCCTACTGTCTCAAGGCTCCTGCGGGTCCTCGACACCTCAGCTCCAGTGTCCACCAGATATGGGATTCTGTCCACTTCAGCGTAGATTTCGTTCCCCTTCCAGTAGGCATCTCCCAGAGCGACCCGTGCCTTCAAACCTCTCATTTCCGGGGCCCCCCGCTGCCTTACGGGCAACCCGGAGGGCCTCCTTCTGCTCTGGTGTCAACTTGCTGTACTCCTCGGCTGGCAGATAATCACCTTTTCTAGGCTTTCCATCTGATTTCTGGGTCAGTGGCTGCCTGGGCTGATAAGCTGTGGGTGTTCTATGTGAGGGTTGGGGTCAGCCTTGATAGTCCTGTCTTGACTCCTGATGTTGCATGGTCGATTTAGCGACTACCTTCCCTGATACCTTGGTGGAGGGCCTGGTCTCCTTTTTCCTCTTCTCCTCATAGTACTTGGTTTCCAGATCCCACGTCTTCGCAGCCTGATCCAGGGCGGTCACTAGGCGCTGTTCTCTTCATCTGGTGCCCGGCCTGGGTCCCTTTGGTCAGGTCGGTCTCACACTGGGCCAGGAACGATTCTTCATCTCTCATGTCCTCCAGCACAATACGGTTATGAAGAGTGTACGCCTTCCTGACGCCTCTGGTCTTCATGGTTCGCCAACTCAGGTCTCGGGGCCTTCTTAGGGTTCCCATCTTCACGTTGGCGAATCCCAGCGGCTTCTTTTTTACCTTGCATCTCGCCATCTTCAATTCCCTCGGAATCTCACGCCTCTTCTTAGCCAGGGAGCACAGGCTGGCCACATCTGACTCTTCCTCTTCTCCCTCCGAGTCCTGTCTCCAGTAGGTTCCCCGATGGCGGTGGTGACTCCTGCCGAGGACTTACCTTTGCTATCTCCACCTCCGGTGGGGTCTTCGCTGTCACGCTCTTACCTTCAGCTCCTTGACTTCTCATCGCAGCAGGCGGGGCCCTCGGTGAGTCTCCCCCCATGAAGAGAAACTCCTCTTGTCTCAGTGCAGGGGTTCCGGGTCTGACTTCTTCGGGCCTTCCCTGGGACTCCGGTGTCCTTCCTCCAGCCGGCGTTGCACCTCTAAACCCCCGCATCCCTATCATGGCTGCCAGTGCCTGTCGTCTCCTGGTTTCTTCATCCTCTGAGGAAGTTTGGATCACATATTCTTCGATACGGTCTCCTATGGGACACCTAGCCGCATCTATCCGCACCGCCTCAACTGCCGCCATCTCGGCTACTCTCCAGGACACATTTCCCGATCGCAACCCATTAACGCTTATCATCACCCTTCTGGCTGCTATCTCCTTCGCCTTCTCCAGACCCCATTTCAGGGCCTCTATCATCACCGGCAGGTACTCTTTCATCCCTGAACTTTCCTCATATCGGTCGATTCTCACATGAATTATAGAATAATGGGGCAGACATCCCCCACTGGCCACGCCTACCCCCATCCGGGTCATATCAAGCCGCCTAACTCCCCGCCTATAGCCCTCTCCGGCCTTCCATAGCTGACCTCTCACCTCAGCATGGTGGGCCTCCCCTTTAGCATCGGTTAAGACTATCAGGGCATCACTGCTGACCCCCCCCGATGCTCCCTATGTAGCTATAGGCCCGGGCTCCATTCCTCAGGGTCACTCTCTTCGCCTCCGGGGGCACTATTTCAAGGTCAGGGGCGATCCCTTCTTTGGGGGAAAAGGAGGGCCAAGTTGGGGGGACAGGCCTACATCTCAACTCTAGGGATTCCACTGATAACCTTTCTGGTCGTCCTTGTGGTGGCGGATGAGAGCCTCTCCGTTTTTACGGTCCGCTTCCTTGGCGGGGGCGACCCCACTGAGAGCTCATCACCACCCCAGTTCTTCTTCTCTGTATCTTCTCGGCTAGGTCCATCCCCGAGCTGCATCTGGCGAAAATCCAGGTCCATCCCTTCTACACAACTCCGCATCAATGGTATGGGCGTGGTCTGCTGTTCATCAAACTCTTCCTCTGTACTGAGGCTTGGGTCAGATGGTTCCTTTTCCTCTGTCTGACTCCGAGCCATTTCTGACAGATTTTGAGTTTTCTCCTGCGGATCCTCAGCTCCTCCTATATCCACCATCCCGACGTCCCTCAGCCTGTTAGGTGCGGGCTCGGAGGCGTAGCTCTGTACCTCAGATCCCTCATCTAGGTGGCTACCCAAGATCTCGCTCTGCCCTAAGCCCTGAGCTAACTTATCTCGGTCCTCCTGGGCTTGTCTCTTTAGCTCCTCTGCCGTCCCAGACGGTGAGGCCGTCCCATGGGTCTTGGTCCCTGCAGTCCTCAGTCCCAACCCTGGGTCATCCCTTTTCTGGGCTAAGGTTTTTCTGGTCTGTCGCCATTCTTTTCATTCTTCTCTGTCTTTGTCTGATCGAGTCGTCTGTTCCTCAAAGCCTCCCTAGTTACCAGTCGGGGTCAGGGATGAGGTCCAGACTAGTTGGCTATTCCACGCAGTCTTGGGATTTCCTCTTGAAATTCTCTGTCGACCTTCACTCCTCTCAATCCCGCTTGCTTCCTGCAATTACTGCGGGCTCGGCTTCCCTCGCTGTCCTAATGGGGGAGTCGATCTTCTGTGCCTACGCAGGCTCCCTCCTGCTGCACACTTTCATCTGGGGGTCCAGATTGGTTGGAACTGAAGCTCACTTCTCCAGGTCCCTGTTCAGGCACCAAATGTTAGATCCCCCAGTTGTCTCTGACTAGCAGAGTCTGTCACCGGGACCACCTCTCCATCTCTTTCGGGGTAAGAAGTTGCGGTCTAGGAGGGTTCACCTTGCTAAGATTTCCTCAACTTATTTAAGCTGGTATCGAGGGGATTCGCCTAGTGCTCACTGCATACAAATTCCAGCCGTCTACCCTGCTTCCCCCAATAACTGACCTAAGAGGAATAGCCAATTGGCTCACAGTCCAGCTATCAGTCACGTCTGTTAATCTGCAGCTCCCCTCTTAAGATCTGGGCTCTTGGTACTGGCTAGGTTAAATTTAGTGGCTTGGACAGCAAGCCCCAAGGATATGTGACAATATTATGACTAGAATAACCGATAAGAATCTATGTTACTAGTGCAGAGGCATAACCAAGGTCGTTGCAATTGTGGATACAGATGTAATGTCCATTACGACGTCTTATGATAATTTTTATATTTATTAAAGCAGATTAGCAAGGTTAAGCAGCAGCATTGATTGGTCATACAAATTCTAATTCTACTTAAAAAGGCAAATTAAAGCTGTGGCTTACAAATCGATTCATCTGGTTGGTTCAAGGTCAGGCCTGCAGGTACTCTTATTCGCCCCTCCTCCTTGCTAGCGGTGAGCTAGGGTTAATCCAAAAACTCCAATTATATTCCTCAAATGTTGGAAAAATGGTTAATCCGTTCTTGCGTCTTCTTTGTTCTTGAAGAATAAATCCTTCAGATATTTCCCTCCTATGGTTAGCTACCCTCGGCCCAGCTAGTCCTTCTTCTGAAGACGCCCCATGGAAGAACGTTGAATTCTCTCTGTCTTCTCTTTTTATGCAATTCTTTCTCTCTCTCTCTCTCTCTCTCTCTCTCTCTCTCTCCCATCCAGCCTCCACCAGCCTGCCCAACGTCCTTCTTTGGTCTTTCCCAACTTCTTGATTGGTCCTCTCACATTTGCATAGGCATACATAATTTCCCCCAAACTCACATGAGACTTCTGATTGGTTATCTACATATACAGAGGCGTGCATAATTTTACATAATCCCTCCTTTACATCATGCATAATTCACTGGATTCCACTCCTCCCCAATCAAGGTTAACTTGTTTATTTGGCCATATAGCTCATTAAGCTAAAGCTAATCCATTTTTAATGATCTATACACTATGATTGGTCCCACAATTTCACTAATTGATGAATTGATAGATTGGTTCGTATTTAATCACAGAATAGGGTAATGATCTGCAGTCTACAGTCTTCCACTCTGCCACTTCGCCAAGGCCACTCTGAGCTGCTACCCTCATCGCCATTTGACCCAGACACCTGGCCCCACTATTGTGTATGGCGAAGTAACTTTAATGTTTACACTGACGGACTCTCTCCTGCTTTCTGTTGAGTCTCCAGTAGTCCTGAGCCTCCAGAATTGTTTGGGATAACCAGTCACCTCTCTCTTAATTGAAAAGTAGCCCAATTATCAAACCCTGATTCATACTTTGTTCAATCTATTTCCCCTCTATTTTAGGAGTATCCTCAGGGCTAATTATTATTTTCATTGGGACTTTTACCTTATAAAAACCGATATAATAACTTATTCAGTTTTCATCCATCTCTGCTCCTGTTTGATAAACATAGCCGTTGTTTTCATTCCATTGCGGCACACAGTGACACTCGGCAGCTCCGCTCAGCCCATCACAGTACTGTCTTGGCTCTACGAGAAATGTTAATTATGACATAGAGTGAACATAGATCTATTCCAACATCATTAATACATCTTGTTTTTGCTCATTGACAAGAATCACACATTTCAACGATTATAGATTGATTCCAAATCACATTAATTACCATTTTCCTGTTACTCTATTCCATACAGAGTTAACATTGATTTCCACTTCTCTGCATTATAAATCATCCAGATCATCTTGTGTCTGTTTATTATTTAGAAGCTGAGTTGATTCCAATGTTCTCTCTGGGTCACTTGACAGTCAGTAGCCATTGCCTTTAAGAGCAGGTTGTGTTACCTGCAAACTGCTATGGAGCATCTTTTCACCCAGATTGGAGCAGCTCTCATGGGCAGCTCATCTGGGGCTCTGCTGTAGAGCTTCCTCCTCTTCTTTCCTCCTTCTCCTCTGCACTGATATATACATAACTAGGTCTAACTAATGAGGAGCAAATGATTTAATCATTTCTTTTGTACTCCAAGAAGTTTCAACAAACTGCTCAGAAAAAATAGAGCCAGTGAGCTTCCAGGAAAGCATTTCTTAACTAGAAAAGCACTCGGAGAGCGCAGACAAGGACAATAGTCCTCCCACATAGCGATTCACTGATTGTGATAAAATCTGCCTTCTGGATCAGCCTCTGAAATTTGATAGAGTTTTCCATTGTCAATCCCTGAGTGAAATTTCATGAGTTGTGGGCAATAATTAACGGAGATATTGAGAAACAAAATTTCCCCAGTGAGCACAATGTTATTGAAAATTTGAAAGTGATCCAGAATCCAGGATTTCTTCCGGATCACAGCCAAAATAAAATCAGTTCTTCTTTTTTACATTTCTTACAACTCATCAAATCCATCCATAACTTTTTGAGTTATCTTGAACATCCTCAGCAGTGGCTGTGCGCACAGCTGCGGATTATCTGTCTGTCTGTCTGTCTGTGTACAAGATAACTCAAAAAGTTATGGATAGATTTTGATGAAATAGCCCTTCAAGCAATCTGTAAATCGCTATATGGGAGAACTGTTGTGCTTGGCGGAGGTCTGTGCCCTCCGAGTGCTTTTCTAGTTAAGAAATGCTTTCCTGCAAGCTCACTGCGCTGGGAGCAGCTGTGCTGATGTGCTTTTTAAAATACTGCAGAACAGATCATTGGATGAGCATTGAGCCAGAGGAACAGGTATGATGATATCTACCTTCTACCACTGAGCGCATCTCTGGTGCTCCGAGCGCAAGGAGAGGGTCAGAGGAATACAAGCACAGAACAAGAAACTCCACAACAGAGTTCTGTGATCTCCTCGTTTCCTCCACAGCAAACATCTGAATGAGATCATGCCACAGTTGTACAGACATCCTCTGCCCTTAAGAGAATAATAATGTATGCAAGTAATACAGTGATGCATAATCGAGAGGTAGAGCCTGCAGTCCACATGTAACTGGGTGGACGCGCAATGATGCCTTTTGGATGCGATCTTTTATGCGCCGACATGCCGGTTGCGCTTTCCACAAACTCAGTATCTTGCGGTACAGGTATCTCGCGGATTTAGGATCGAGGGTAGTGGGTGGTCTGACCACCCACTACCCTCTATCCTGACCCAGCAATCGCAAGATACCAAATTTGTGGAAAGCGCAAGTGACATGCCCATTGCCGTGCCTACAATGTGAGTAAGGGAGTCGGCATAATGGGTGGCAGCTTTAGGGAGCGGAAGATTGCATTAGCGGTTGGCAGAGGTTCCTAAATCAACAATTTGCAAGTAGTGGGTAGTGGCTAGCGGGAGGTGTAAGATCGGGCTCTTTGTATCTGAACACAAACGTATATTTTTTTACAACAACAAAAAGTGGAATCAATTAGAATTAGGATTCCTTGATGGAATCAATAATAAGGAAAAAAGTTAAAAAAATAAATATAACTTGAAAATTTCGGAGAAATTTTGAGCCATGGCCAATGAGGCTGCCCATCTGTGAAACCAGTGACCAATAAAGCTTCTCCATCTGGCCTGGATATCAAACAATAAAGACATGGATTGCAGAGTCTAGTGTGGATGAACTTCACTGGCCTGCACAGAGTCCTGACCTTGACCCAGTAGAACACCTTTGGGATGAATTAGGTGGAGACTGAGAACCAGAACTTCTCGACCAACATTAGTGTGTGACCTCACAAATGCACTTCTGGAAGAATGGTCAGATATCCCCATAGACACACTCCTAAACCTTGTGGACAGCCTTCCCAGAAAAGTTGAAGCTGTTCTAGTTGCAAAAGGTGGACCCACATCATATTGATTAGGAATGAGATGAACTAAAGTTCATATGTGAGTCAAGGCAGGTGTCCGAATACTTTTGGAAATATAGTGTATGTTTGTTTTCATGCCGACCACCTGTGCTTCACAACTATTATAAGATACGTATAATGCATTATCTATGTGGGCATTGACAGTGAGATTCTAATAGTTATAACATATTATTATACCTGACCTTATAAGTGATTATAACATGCTTTATAGTGTGTTATGATATAAATATAAAACATTATGATCATTTATGAGTGTTAATAACTATAGTTAGTAGTTATAAGGTAATTATAACTCATTATAATTATAGTTATAATGCGTTATAGAGATAGGCATCAAATAAAGTGTTACCAAATTTTTTCACAATTAAAATTGAAAGCTTCGAGGTTTTCAAATGTACTAAACATGTAACAAGCTTTTTTAGACATTGAAACTACCTTTTGCCCTTTTTATCTTTTGCTTTTCTACATTTGAAATTTCTTTTTTTTGTTGTTCACATTATTGGCGAATTTCTTTTTTATATTTTAGGTTATATTAAGACTATATTGAGCCAATAATACATCCACTTATGCCGTTAAGGTGTTCAAACATTCCACTAAAACTTTCTGAGAAATCTTGCTAAGTTTTATGATTCTTCAAATCTATGTTGAACTCATTGCTATTAGGTGGTGATTTCAACAGCTCTGTTCAACACATTCTTCTGCATGTAAAGTTGTTTAACTCATCATTCATATTTTGAATGTAACATAATCCTTTTTCTGATTCCCTCAGTACATTTTAAGAGTTGTACCTACTTTTGCATTCTTTGTTCAACACTTCTGCTATTAAAATGTCCAGTTCTGTGTATTTGCTGTTAACATGCTAATTTAGCAGCATGTTTTGCTACTTTTTGTTGAGACCTCATGCTCTATTTAAAGATTCTTCAAATTTTCCCATTTACTTTGAGCTCATGTTAAAGTTCAACAGCCAGTTTATCTGGTTCAGCCTTTTAGCTGTTCAGATGTTTCTGCTCAGAGTTCAAATTCTTCAGCCAACATTACAGTTCAGAAGTCAAAGAAGTTGATCAGGAAAGGTGATCTTCACGGTTTTTCAAAATAAAGGCATTTCAGACTTTTTTAAAAATATTTTTTCAATTTACTTTAAACTTACATTCTCCAGGTTTTGAATATTCTGCAATTTTTTATGACTACATTTGTGAAGTTTTAACCACTTCCACGTTTGTTTTTTTTTGTTTTCAGCAATTCTCTGATCATAATGTCCTGCTCTTTCTGGAGATTTACTGTTTGATCTCTGCTTTTTAAAAATCTTAATACTTTTAAATGTTATGCTTTATTTAAATACATCTTGGGAATTCTTTTCATTAGCATTTTGCCAATTTAGTTACGTTCACCATTGTCCTACCTGAGCTGCATTCAGTATGTTGCTCCCTTTGCTGTGGTTGGCATGTTTTACCTTTTCAATATATTCTGCTGAGACTGAGTCCAGGCTCTGCTGAAAGAGCAGTAACCATGGACACTGGAGCAGAGGCCAAGGGAGCAGAGGGAGCAGAGGGAGCAGGAAACAATGGCCGCGGTTACATGATGTTTTTTAATTCGGAATTGATCATTCCAAATTAAATAATTCCGAATTAAACTATTTTCCTTTGAGTTTACATGGAAATAGTAATTGCGAATTAAGGTTTACATGGAAAACACGTTTGTTCGGCTTTATCCAGTTCCGTTTAAGGTCTGGGGGTTGGGAAGGGTTCTGATTGGATAGGGGGGCGGACGTCTTTACGTATTTACATCTACCGGAAGAAAACAAACTTAGCAACAACTCGATTAGCAACAACATTCCACTTATTTTTGACCTGGATGGCGTCTCTATCTGCGAAACCTTCATTTAACCTGGCCGCTACAACTTTAAAAAGCCCACAATTTTTATGTTTCCTGGCATCTGTTCTTTTAATTATTTCCAGTTCCTCCAAGCTATTTATTAAATAAATCATCTCTGCTCTTGACCACTGTTTACTGTGTGCTGCCATCTTGAAACTTTGTGTTGAAAACAAGCCCAGCGCAGAATATAAGTGTCATCGCGACAGATGGGCAAGAGAACGCACATGCGCAGAAAGACGGGAATTAATTTAAAGCAGAATGAGTGTATATATGACAGTGGAAATATTCTATTCAGAATTAAAATCAGAATAAACCAGCCACTTACTTGAGAATTAAGTTTAATTCAGAATTGACATTTTCATATGGAATTAGGTGTTTACAATGTAAACACCTAATTCCAGTTAAGTCCGAATAAAAGTTACCATGTAAACTTTACATGGTAACTTTTATACGGATTTATTTTTAATTCTGAATTAAAGAGGAATTAAACTTCCCATGTAAACACATGGAATGAGGATGAGGGAACAGAAACCTGGGAGAGGAGCACAGCAACCAAGGGCGCAAAAGGTGATGAAGCCAAGGGAACAGGAACCATGGAGACTAGTGCAGAGGACGGGGAGGCAGGAACCGAAAGTGTGTTCAGGACTCTCTCAGAATGCAAAGGGCCTGTCTGTACCTGTCTGTGCTCGGGAGCACCTTGGGAACATGGTGGAGTGTGTCCAGGACCACCCTGGACAGAGGAGCTGAAGACCTGATAGAGAACCTGACCTTCAAGGAAAAACAACCCGAGACTACACTTAGACTTAGACTTCCGTTATTATCATTGTACAAAAGAAAAAAAGCATGTTAGTGATTTTTTTTTAAACAATGAAATATCGTTGCTTGGCTTCTGACATACAGTGAAGTTGGGTTAGGTGGTAGAATAAATAGAACTAGAAAATTTCGGAGAAATTTTGAGGCGTGGCCAATTAAGCCGCCAATTAAGCTGCCCGTCAATGCAGTGACGAGAGTGGCCTGCAGAGTCCTGAACCAGTGACCAGAGTGGCCTGCAGAGTCCTGAACCAGTGACCAGAGTGGCCTGCAGAGTCCTGAACCAGTGACCAGAGTGGCCTGCAGAGTCCTGACCAAAACCTGATAGAAGACTTTTGGGATGTTGACCTTCTGGGCCAACATCAGTGTGTGACCTCAGAAATGCACCTCTGGAAGAATGGTCAAAAATCCCCAATAAACACACTTCCTGGAAGTGTTCATGCTGCAAAGGGTGGAGCCACATCATATTGATTAGGAATGGGATGAACTAAAGCTCATATGTGGGTCAAGGCTGTGATCATTCTCATAATATATCATATACTGTGCCTGAAGGACAGGCAGAAAGGGGCGGGGCTTCAGGGGAGGCAGTCACATGTGCGGCTCCTCCAGCGTTTGTATGTGTGTCTGTGAGAAGAGGAGAGAGAAAAAAAAGGCAGCGACCTCCTAATTACACTGCCCAGTCAGTCCAAACCTGGATTTTTGTGTCTGAACAAACGGCTGTAATTAAAAAGCTGAATAAGTTTTTCAAAAAATTCTTGAACCGGAAGCGCCACAAGGGTTTCAGCTACGCAGTGATATATATTATATGTCGTCAATGTTTTCCATTTTTAAACTAGAGCAGTTTTAAAAAGTATACATTTATCATCTGGAGCTGGCAGCCTGTGTATTCTGTAAAAATCCGATTTTCCATGTCCCGAACAAACGCCTCTAATTCAAAAACTGAATACGTTTTTGAAAAAATTCTTGAACCATGAGTGCCACAAGGCTTTCAGGATTACAGGGATATATCTTTTGTTTCTGAAATGCCTACGGTTTTTAAATTACGGCAGTGTAAAAAAATGAAACATTTTGTTGTCAGACGACAGAATTCAGAAATGTCCCCATAGAAATAAACTGGAGCCGGGAAGGACCACCTTGAACTCTAGGTTGATTTGACGGAAAACTAAACACCACACAGACACAAAAGTCACATCATCGGAAAGAGGACAAAAATGCCTATGTTTTGATGTATAATTTATGTAGGTTGAGCAAAAGGAGTGGACATGAAAGAGGAAAAGGCAGGTTTTAAAAGTTCGTTTCTTCTCTCCTCGGAGCTAGAGTGCGTGATGACATCACTAGAGTGAGGGAGGGAAATCAGAGTTTTTGTAAAAATCATAAAACGTAAATCGTGATTTCTCAAATATGGTAAATCACAACAATACACGGCTTCAGTATGTTATAGGTCAAAGTCTTGTGACCCGTTTAAACTTCGAATGGTGTCTCTGTGATGAAATATGGCCGTGCTAGACAGGTCCAAAGAGGGGTGGTTTGGGGTTTTTTTTTGTCTGGAATCCATGCTGCGCATTGGCCACGCCTAATAATAAACTGATTATGTTTACAGTATAGACGGATACTAAGAGCAGAGTGGAGATTGTCCATGGGGTTGGGGTGGTTATTTTGCATTTAGAAGTCTGATGGCCAGGGGTAAGTAACTGTTCCTCAATCTGGCTGTTCTGCAGCAGATGCTGCAGAACCTTCGACTAGATGGTAGACGGGTGAACAGTCCATGGTGGGTGTGGGTGGGGTCGCCCAGGAGACCAGCTGTCTGCGATGTCTTGGATGCTGGAAGTGGGGTCCCATGATCTTTTCCACTGTTCTCACCACTCTCTGCAGAGTCTTCCAAGCTGAGGCCCTGCAGCTCCCAGCCCAGATGGAGATGCAGCTGGTCAGCAGGCTTTCAATGGTCCCTCTGTAGAAGGTGGACAGGATGGGAGGGGGGAGGGAGGCTCTTCTCATCCACTGCAGGAAGTGCAGGTGCTGCTGTGCCTTCTTCGTCAGGATTAGGGTTAGGATAAGGTTGTCGGTGATGTGCACCCCCAAGAACTTGGTGCTTCTCACGACTTCCACAGCTGTATCATTGATGAAGAGGGGTGTGTGGCTGGGTCTAGATCTCCTGAAGTCGATGATGATCTCCTTTGTTTTGCCAATGTTCAGGTCCAGATTGTTCTTCTCCCACCAGTCCACTAGATGTCTCACCTCCTCCCTATAAGCCAATTCATTTTTTTCCTGAATGAGGCCCACAACTGTTGTGTTGTCCGTGCACTTCAGGATGTGGTTGCTGTTGTACCTGGGACGGCAGTCGTGGGTCATCAGGATGAACAGCAGGGGGCTCAGGACACAGCCTTGGGGTGAGCCAGTGTTCAGGGAGATGACATTGGAGTTGTTGTTTCCCACTCGGACAGACTGTGTTCTGTCAGAGAGGAAGTCCAGTAACCAGTTACACAGGGGGGTCTTGAGGCCCAGGGGCCCTAATTTGCATACCAGGTCCTGGGGATGATTGTATTGAATGCTGAGCTGAAGTCCAGGAACAGCATCCGTACGTGGATGTACTTCTTCTCCAGGTGCTTGAGACTCAGGTGGAGAGCAGTTGAGATGAAATCCTCAGTGGAGCAGTTGGGCTGGTATGCAAACTGGAACGGGTCGAAAGATGGGGGAAATATGGAGATGATGTGGTCCTTAACCACCCTCTCCAAGCACTTCATGATGGTGGATGTAAGTACGACAGGCCAGAAGTCATTAAGGAGATGTGATGGTTGATTTCTTAGGCACTGGAATTATTGTGGCTGACTTGAAACATGGAGGGATGACAGCCTGGTTCAGTGAGGTGTTGAAAATGTCTGTAAACACATTAACCAACTGGTCAGCACATTCCTTGATCAGTCGTCCTGGAATGTTGTCAGGGCCTGCAGCTTTCCATGCATTGACCTTCCTCAGGGCTCTCAACACGGCAATGGTTTCGAGCCTGAGTGCCTGTTCATCGGGGTGGGGGGGTACCTTTCTTCACAGGGTTGCTGTTCAGAACTTCAAATCTTCCAAAGAAGTTATTGAGCTCATTGGGGAAGCTGATGTCATCCTGGTAGGATGTGGGTGTGGTTTTGTAGTCAGTGACAGTCTGGATACCCTGCCACAGTTGTCTGGTGTTGCTGGGATCCTGGAAGAGCCCTTGGATTTTCTGACTGTGGGTACCCTTTGCTACCCTGATGGCTCAGTTCAGATTCGCCCTTGCTGATCTGAGTGCCGTTGCAGCATTGCGCTCCTTCAGTCTGTCGCATACCTTCTTAGTCATCCAAGGTTTCTGGTTGGCCCGTGTGATGACTGTCTTGGTGACTAACAGTGGCGGGCCGTGCTTTTCACACCTAGGCCTTCAGTAGTGCTCCACCTGAATCAATCCAACCCTCAATAACTATTTTATGGATATAAAACTTCTACTGCAGGTACAGCTGCAACACACATAAAAAAGCACCAATAATAACCACATAAAATTGCAATATTATTTAAAAATAAAGCAATATTTTACTCACCAAAAATCCTGATTATTTCTACACAAAATCCATCCTCTTTTCTTTACTCAAGAAGATTTCAATTACTCTGTTGTGCAGATTATCTGTGCGTTTCAGTTTTATCAAGAAGTCCTTTTCTATCGCCATTGAAGCTAATGCTGGAAGTCGAGCCTGCCTGTCATATTTCTGGCATAAGGATTAATTCGCTTTAGGGCTGAGAATGTCCGTTTGACAGAAGCAGTGGACACGTGTAACGGAGTTAATATGGATTATGATTCCACTTGTCGCCATTTATCGGCTCGTTATGGGTGAAACAGGGCCACCCCATGAGGTGCTGCGGTCATGACGAGCTCCATATTTTGACCAGTGCTTGTTCTGTGTTACACAGATTAAATGGTGTTTGTGGTTCATTCGGATTCCTGACTCATTCTTTAACACAACACAACGCAGAGGGAAGGAGAGAATTGGCTCCAGAAATTAAAGATGACCAGAGCTGGGCTGATAATTATTTGAACCAGGCTGGACTGCTAGCGGCCAAGTTCAGCAAGGGTTACACACGGGGATGGTCACCGACAAACACAAATGTGTACAGCTGCCCCATGCTCTCATTTAGATTTTTCTGCTAAAGGAAGTCAAGGAGATCAGTGGGAGATTTTCCTGCAAAATCATCCATGAACAGAACTGACATTACAGTCAGTTCTGTTCTTAGCCGAGGCAGATCGAAAAGTGGTTTGTGTGGTTCTGTGTTAAGCTGGAGAAGACTGCATGAGGGAAATTTTTCTTGTATTCCCCAAACTTCTGGGGGTCGAGGAGGGTGACAAACATCAGTTTTTTTGGTCTTGAAATCTGGTCTGTGTCTGGCAAATAATATTGTCCAGAATCCTGCCGTAGAGTTGGCGGTAGTGCGCACAGTCTTTGACACAGTCTATCAGTCTTTTTAAGATTTCCCTATTTTCCCTCACCATTTCATTGTGTAGCTCCATTTTCCTGCACACTTGCTCACTCAGCTGTAGATCCACTCTGGTTTCCCCAAAGGTTTTGGAAAGCACCGTTGCTTGTAAGTGTCCGGCAGTGCTTTGGTGTCTCGTTGCTGCCTTGGTTAGGCAAGTCAAATTTACAAATGCAGTGTGGCTCCAAACACCATGTCGATCAGTGGCAAATAACAAGGACTCCAAACAATACAATTTGTAGTGTTCCTCGGAGCCTGTGAGCCAGGAGTACCGCTCATAGTTAGTGGACTGAAAGTGGCGGACAAATCCTTTTCCTGGTTGTGACAGGCTTGCTAGCTTCAGAGTTGCCCAACCTTTCTTAACAATGTCCAGGTTTTCTTGAAAAGTCCCTCTTGAAAAGGGCTTTGACAGTAAATCTGCAACCAAATCCATTTCTTCTCCTCCTTCAGCCATTGTGGGTTGACAAAACAGCTATTAAATAAACACAACACTCTCTTTGCTTGTGCAGCTCGCTACAGATGCAGTTTGCTAGCTCTGGCTAGTACGCTCTCTGACTATTCAATCAAAGCGTGTGAATACGCTGACGTTTCCGTACACCTGCTAGAGGGCCTTGGTCTTGCCAACTCAAAATCTGATTGGTTGAAGCAACAGTCTGATCAACACTTATTTTATGCTAAAGGGCCCACAGAACTGATTGTGAAGGCCCCCAGGCAGATTTCTTTGACCCTGGCAACAAATGGTGGCTGAAATGTAATTGGTTAAATGCTTAAATATGAAGATACATGTCTGGAAGCAGCACAACCAGGGGACAAGCAATGGAAAGGAATTCAATAGACTATTTGGAATTATTTAATAAGTAATCATGGACCAAATATAAAACATCAGTCTGTGATTTAGATTTAGGCCAGCAGAGAAGCCCTTGCAGGCCCTGACGCCCCACCACTGGTGACTAAAACCTGCTCCATTCACCACTGAATATAGCCTGACACAGATGCAGCATATTCCCCTACATAGGTGTGTTGTTTATCTGTTGCTTACTCCCTGAACATGCTCCATTCGGTGCACTTGAAGCAGTCTTGAAGTGTAGACATAGCTCCCTTGTAACTTGGGGGTTACAGCTAAAAGTGCGCCAATCACTATTGGCACCACTGCTGCCTTCACACCCCACATTTCTTCCAGCTGTACCTTCAGCACTTGGTATTTCACTTGGTGCTACTGGCTTTGACTTGACCATCAGAGTTGTCTTCCACAGCCTCATTGAGTTCTGGATGAAGGCAGTCAGTGTCATGTTGATCCTATACAGCTCTAAGCACTCCAGTATCCATGTGTATGGCACTGAGTCATATGCTTTCCTGTAATCAATCCAGGCAGTGCACAGGTTGGTGCTTTGGGCCTTGCAGTCGCAAGCCTATGCTTTCAACCAGTAGCTGATGCTTGGCTTTTCTGGTGTTACTGCCAATTCCCTTTTGCTTATGCTTATGAATTGATCCATGTGGCTACTCACCTTAGCGGTATGATGCCTGATAGGAGCTTCCATGTGGTGCTGAGGGAGGTTATAGACCAGTAGTTGGATGGTATGGTGGCCTTCTAGGGTCATTCATGATGAGGACTGTCTGGTCTTGGATTAGCCACTCTGGGTGGGTTTCTGACTTAAGAAACTGGTTCAGTTGTACTGCAATCCGTTCATGGAGTGCAGTTGGTTCAATCATTCAGTAGATGTGAATCATATCAGACTCAATACCAAACACATGGATACTGGAGTGCTTGAAGCTGTTTAGCAGGAGTGTCAAACTCCGGTCCTGGAGGGCCGCTGTCCAGCATGTCTTGGGTATTTTCCTGCTTCAGCACACCCCCCCGATGCTGTTATCTCCACTTTACAATGACTGCAAGTTGCCTTGTTGCCATCTTTCTTTGTGAAGTGAAGCCAAACTTTGGAGCGTTTGAACCTGGTGGGTGTCATTGTTGTTTACAACTCCAATGCACACGCTTAACCATCGTAACTTAATCATCATCATCATCATCATCGGGTCTCTTGCTCGGCGGCGGGGGTGACGCCATGCGTAGAGCCAATCAGTTTCACCAATCTTCTCCATTTGGGTCGGTCCAGTGCTAGAGGCTCGGGTTCAGTCAGCGACAAGCCTAAATGGTGTAGGTCCTTGGTAACAGCGTCCATCCATCGTGTGCGGGGAGCACCGCGGTGGCGTTTCCAGCCGGCAGATTCGGGGTCAAAGTGGAGGATAGCGTGAGTGGGGTGTTCGAGAAGGAGTCTTTTCAGATGGCCATACCAGCGCTTCCGTCGCTGTGCTGCCAATTGGGACGCTGCTGCAACTTAATCATGTAAGTGCTTTCCGGAATTGACTGTGCGTAACTTGGAAATTACGTGAGATTCGTGCTGGCTGGAATCGGTAAGAGAATCGTTAGATAAACTGCCAAACGATACCATGGAATTGAAACACACGGAACCAGTTCTTTACAGGAACCGGTTCTCGATTCCCATCCCTAGTGGTGGGTCTTGTTGTGGATACTACAAATGAATGTGTGGTGGACTGTATTTCAATAAATGGACAGACATGCAAAAGTAAGACAGAGGCAAAGTGTCACTGGCAATCCATTGTGTTAATCACATAAGATCTATATATCAATGCCAAATAGCTTATGTTACACTGTTTGGCACGGATTCCCTGAGTGAGCATCAACAAAAATGTTAGCTGATGGTTGTCTCACTGTGTGCAAATGTTAACCTATCATATTAATGAAATAAATGTTAGTTAGAAGCATTATCATTAACACCTCAACACACACAACTTAACATTACGTCTCATGACTCCTTTTTTATCTGCATGCTCTTGTCTGCTTTGTCTAAACTTATAAATGCTCCTCAAAATTGGAGCTTGGCAAACAACCATGAGATTGCATTTTCATCATCAGCTGAAATTTAATACAGATTATACATCTTATTAAATTGCAGTATTTGACAGTTGAAGTCTCTTCGACTGTGAATATTTTTTGAGTCAGTCAGGCAAGACCCAGCAGTTAAAATTTGCAATCTGGTCATTAACTTATTAGTGTTTTGTTTTTCTGTTTGCCTTTGTGCTCTTCCACGATGAAATGAAATGAAATGAAATGAAAAATACTTTATTAATCCCAGAAGGGAAATTCAACATTGTAGTAAGGTTTTTTTGTTTGTTTGTTTTTTGTTTTTCAACAATAAATAAATGACAGAATAATAATATTGAATTAATAATAGTAGGATGTCTTGTTGTGGAGGCTGATGGCTGCTGGCAGGAAGGATCTTCTGTATCTTTCTGTCTTGCAACGGACCTGAAGAAGCCTCTCACTGAACACACTCTGTTGTTTGATCACTGTGTTGTGGAGAGGGTGTGAAGAGTCCTCCATCATCTTCATCAGTTTGTGCAGCATTCTTTTTTTGAACAATCAGCTCCAGCGGCTCCAGAGTTACACCCAGCACAGATCCAGCTTTCCTGATCAGTTTGTTGATTCTCTTCAGGTCTCTGGTTCTGATGCTGCTGCCCCAGCAGATGGCTGCAAAGCTGATTGCACTTTCAACAACAGACTTATAGAAGATGTGCAACATCTTGGTGCAGACATTAAAAGATCTCAACTTTCTTAAAAAGTAGAGTCTGCTCTGACCTTTCTTGTAGATGTATTCTGTGTTGCATTTCCACTCCAGTCTGTTGTCAAGCTGAACTCCAAGGTACTTGTATTCCTCCACCACCTCCACCTCCTTTCCCAGGATGGAAACACTGCTGTGTTGATCGTTATTCCTCCTGAAGTCGACAATCATTTTCTTAGTTTTGCTGGTATTTAATATGAGATAATTGTTACTGCACCATTTCACAAACTGACAGAATAGTTCTCTGTATTCAGCTTCTTGTCCGTTGCTGATACACCCAACACCTGCAGAGTCATCAGAGTATTTCTGCAGATGACAGGACTCAGAGTTGGACTAGAAGTCAGAGGTGTAGAACGTGAAGAAAAATGGTGAGAGAACAGTTTCTTGTGGTGCTCCAATGCTGCTGACCTCCATCTCAGACACACAACCTTTCAGTCTCACAAACTGTGGTCTGTTTGTGAGGTAGTCATAAATCCAGGAGGTTGTGGAGGAATCCACCTGGAACTGATGGAGCTTCTCACATAACAATGCAGGCTGAATTGTATTAAAAGCACTTGAGAAATCAAAGAACATTACCCTCAAAGTGCTGCCTGATTGGTCCAGATGAGAGTGGGCTCTGTGAACCAGGTAGATGATGGCGTCTTCATCCCCAAGCCATTAGGATATGCAAACTGGAATGGGTCCTGAAAGGTGCTGACCTGCTTGTTGAGGTGGGCCAGTAAGAGTCTCTCCTGGACTTTCATGATGTGAGATGTCAGGGCAACTGGTCTGTAGTCGTTAGGTTCAGCTGGTTGTGGTTTTTTAGGCACTTGAACAAGGCAGGATGTTTTCCACAGCACAGGAACTGGTTTCTGTCTCAGACTGGTGTTGAAAAGGTGCTGGAAAATCGGACATAGTTGCAATGAGCAGGTCTTGAGAGCTCTGGGACAGACACCGTCTGGACCTGCAGCCTTGTTCTGGTTCAGTTTCTTCAGTTGTTTTTTGACCTGATTGCAGGAGACAGAATGGAGGGAGAGGCAGAGGAGGTCTGGTCCAGACCTCCATCAGTCTGGTCCAGGCCTCCATCAGTCTGGTCCAGGCCTCCATCAGTCCGGTCCAGACCTCCATCAGTCTGGTCCAGACCTCCATCAGTCTGGTCCAGACCTCCATCAGTCTGATCCCCCTTTGCCTTGAAGCCAGTGATCTTCTTCATTCCAGACCACACATCCCTCACATTGTTCTGCTGGAGCTGCCTTTCTAGCTTCTTCCTGTAGTCCTCCTTGCACTTCCTGATTTGTGCTTTAATTTGTTTTTGTGTTGTCTTCAATAACTCCCTGTCTCCATCTCTGAAGGCTTTCATTTTGATGTTCAGCATCTTTTCCAGGTCTCTGGTGATCCAGGGTTTGTTATTGGGGGAAGCACCTCACAGTTCTTGTTGGAACGATGCTGTCCACACAGAAGTTTATGTAATCTGTCACACACTCAGTCATGGCGTTGATGTTGTCTCCATGAGGTTCACAGAGGACATTCCAGTCCGTAGCCTCAAAGCAACCTTTCAGAGCATCTTCAGCTTCGCTAGACCAGGTTTTGAGTTTTTGTAATCACTGGTTGCTCCTGAACAATGGGCTTGTAGGTGGAGATGAGAAGAACCAGATTATGGTCAGATCTTCCTAAAAGTGGCAGGGCAGAGCAGCTGTATGCATTTTGAATATTTGCATAAAATAAGTCCAACGTCTTATTTTCTCTGGTGGAGCAGCTGACAAACTGTTGGAATGTTGGTAAAGCTGCAGAGAGGGAGACATTGTTGAAGTCTCCAGAGATCGCCATAACTGAGTTTGGATACTGTGTTTGCGGCCTTGCAATAACGGAGCTTATGACATCACAAGCTGTGTCTGGAGGGATACCAGGTACAATATAAACCGCTACCAGAATAACACAGGTAAACTCTCTGGGTAAATAATATGGATGGACACTTACAACTAACAGTTCATAGTCCCTCGTGCAGATCTTCTCCTTAACGGTGACATGTCCAGGATGAATTTTAGGGCCCCTCCCTGTAGCCAGGTCTGGGGGAAGGCCTCATTTGTGAGCTCCTGGTGGCTTGGCCTTTACCCATGGGAGAGGGCTGGGCTGAGCCCGAATAAGCTACAGGGGTTTGCCTCCCCGTGGGCTCATCACCTGCAGGGAGGGCCATAAGGGTCAGGTGCATTGCGCCTTGGGTAGCAGCCAAAAGCATGGGCCTTGGCATGCTGATCCCTGGCTGACTAAACTGGCTACTGGGACGTGGTAGTTTACCTCTCTGGTAGTGAAGGAGACTGAGCTTGTGCATGAGAAGGTACCGGCTAGATATAGTCTAGCTCACCTCAACGTGCAGCATGGGCTCTGGAAACAATCTTCTTAATAGAGGCTGGACCTTATTCAACTCTAGCATTAGCCCCCCAGCTTGGAGCCTGTACATTGATTGTTTCCCTGGTAGATGAGAGGGTAATTTCTCTGCGCCTTTGGGTTGGGCAATGGGCTCTGACTGTCATCTGCGCCCATGCGCCGAATGACAGTTTAGAGTATCCAGCCTGTTTGGAGTCCTTGGCGATTGTGCCGGAAAGTGCCCTTTATGGGGACTCCTTTATTCAGCTGGGGGAGTGAGTCCCAAAGTAAAGGACGCAGCCCCCTGGTGGGCCATCATGGTACTGCAGGTGAGCCGTGAGAGGTCATTAAAAATTAACAAATGTTTTAAATCCTCGATTTTTTAAAAATATGTTTTTAAGTACTGTAAAATATTTATGGCATGATTGAAAAAATATTGAGATGTAATAAAACAAACCAGTTCAATTCAATGCAATTTAATTTTATTTGTATAGCATCTGTTACAATGTCAATTGTCTCTAGGTACTTTACAGAAACCCAGAGCATGACCCCCGAGCAAATATCATTAACTAAAATTATAGTATTAAATCCAATCAAGGATAAATTTCAGTTAAGTGTTATTCTACTGCAGGGGTGGACAGTAACAAAGTAGATTAAGTACTGTACTTAAGTACATTTTTTGAGTATCTGTACTTTACTTGAGTATTATTTTCTTTAAAACTTATGATTTTTACTCCACTACATTTGAAAGAAAAATATTTTACTTTTAACTCCACTACATTTCTATGAACAGTCTTGTTACTCGTTACTTTTAAGTATAGCTTTGAAATCAGGGGATGAAATTTCTTCACTTTTCTAAAATGCGATCTGCATATAATTTGTTCAAGTGGTGATGCCGTACCTGTACCTCACATGTGCGCTACTCAGATCGGGCAGGTAAACATTGACCTAATGTTACTCAGATAACAGTACATCTTAGTAGTGGCAATGATGGCTACGGAAGATACAGACGACAGTTCCACACCAGAGCACCCATGGCCATATCTGAAGTCCATGTTTGAGTTTGTCAAAATGAAGGATGATTCATATTGTTTTAAATGTTTGGTCTGTTTGCCACGCAGAAATGTAGTCACCGCCTACAAAAACTCGCCATCGAACCTGAGAAAGCATGTCGAGGTAAGGTAATGTTAACGTTATGTAAACATTTGTCATATGAGTAAACCTTGGGCATATTTAACTGAAGTTATTCACTATCTTTTATAGAGGAAGCATAGATGTCAGCTGAAGAAATATAGCGAACTGACTATAGCTGCCTGCAAGAGAAAGGCTGAGGCTGGGATATCTTCAAATCTCAAACAGTTGAAGCTTGAAGAAATGAAACAATTGTCTCAGAAATGTGTTGAAATGCAGTTTTCAACTTTATAGTTCAAGGTCTCCAGCCCTTTTCTCTTATTGAACAGTCATCATTCCAAACCCTTGTCCAAGATCTACAGCCAAACTGCACTGTCATATCACGAACCACTGTACAGCGCAAGATTGATAAAGCCACAGCAGTGATGAAGGAGCAGGTGAAAGGAGCAATGAGGAAGACTGCATACATAGCCACAGCAACTGATTGCTGGACTGCTAGGAGAAGGAGTTTTATTGCAGTTACAGCACATTGGCTGGATCCCGGCAGTTTTGAGAGGCATTCTGTTGGCCTTGCATGCAGGCAGTTGAAGGGCTCCCACACATTCGATGTTTTGGCTTTCGCAATAAATGACATACACTCATAGTATGAAATCCGTGAGAAAATAGTCAGAACCACAACTGATAATGGCTCAAATTTCATTAAAGCCTTTCGTGTGGCACTCAACGTTCCCATGTAAGTAGTGAATGTTTGTTTGGGTGAGTGCGTGTTGTCTCTGTTTCATTACCTACAGTAATACTTACCCCTGTGCTGAACTTGCTGAGAGATTTCCAACTAATCACAGTACTTACCTTTTTGAAGTCCAGTGATTGAAAAAAGTAGTAATGGTTATTGTGAAATGGTTATTTATTACACTAATCACTTATCTGGTAGTTCTAGTTCTGAACCTTCCCACATGATTTGTCCAAAGGACAAGGAATAATGACATCACATTCTGTGTAATCTGAAATAACTGATCTGTTAGATTAAATATGCCTGAATGCATAGTGGTTCTAATATAGAAGATTTGAAAAAAAAAAAAGGTTTTTTGTTCTGTTTTCTTTTGTGTGTATTAGGTACAGTCCAGCTGACATCACCTTTTTGGGTAAATACAGCAACACCATGAGTCCAGTTGCCAAGGCGATAAACATACTACAGGGAGAATCCAACATTCAGATGGGAAGGCTGCTCCCTACAATGACCACCCTCATCACTAAGCTTGAGAAAACAAGAGTGTCGCTGAGATTCTTCAAGCCGCTGGTTGATGCCTTGCAAGATGGTTTAAAGAAACGGTTTGGGAAAATGATGTCAGACCCAGAGCTAGCGGCTGCAGCCGTTCTTTATCCAAAATTCAAAACATCCTGGATCAGTGATGAAGACGCCCTCAAATCAGGAAAGAAAAAAAAATCTGACTCAATGTTTCATAGTCCATTTCTCATTTCTGCTTTTTTAAACACTGAACTTGTATACTTGCTTGCTTAATGATGATGATGACGATGATGATGATGATGATGATGATGATTAAAAAAATAAAAAAAAAATAAATAAATGTTATTGTTTCTTATTTAGGCCTCAGTTACATCAAGGAACATATTTCTGACCATGATGAGCCTCGACTGCGGACTGCTGACAACTCCTCAAGCGCTTCTGATGAAGAAGATTTCTTCTCTAACATGAAGCAAGTGCACACACAGGAAACCACCAAACAACTGGATGCATCCCTGACATGCACAGCTGAAAGTATCTGACATCTTTCCCAGCTGTATCCAACCTGTCGCTCAGGCTAAACACAGCCCTGCCTGTCTCTGCTGCCTGCAAGAGACTTTTTAGTGCAGCTGGGTTGATCTTCAGCCCAAGAAGAGGAAGAATTAATTCACACAACTTTGAAAATCAGCTTCTACTGAAGTTGAATAAGGACTTCTTCAAGTTTGACTAGTTGGACCAGTCTGAGAATTTTCTTACCTGTCACCACCTGTGAGAGATTCACCTGTCACCACCTGTGAGAGATGGACACTACAGTATAAGTCAGTCACAAGTTACAAATTGTTTTCATTGACAGCAGAAGTTAATAAAAAAATTAAAATGGCAATAGTTGTACTTTTGTCAATTCAATTGTGTTTCAATCGACACGGGTCAGATTTTGACAACTGCAATATCAATTGTAATTTTTACTAACTTCCAGCAGAAGTTAATAAAAAATTAAAATGGCAATAGTTGTACTTTTGTCAATTCAATTGTGTTTCAATCGACATTTTTTATAGGCTTTGTAGCATATTCTACAAGCTTTTTATTTTACAGGTTCTATAAGCAAGACAGTGCATTCAGTAGGTTGTTTCAGTCATTAGGTTCTGTAAATTCATAGTGGCAACAATACAATAATGTGTTGACATTAAAACGAAAATGTACTTTTAATTCTTGAGTATTTTTAGAAGCAAGTACTCCGGTACTTTAACTTAAGTAAAAATTTGACTGAACAACTTTCACTTGTATTGGAGTAATATTTGACCAGGTGTATCTATGCTTTGACTCAAGTAATGGAATCAAGTACTTTGTCCACCACTGTTCTACCGTCATCTTAACTTAATATAACAAGTGTCACCGTATTTGTTGACTTCTTACACTGATATCAGAACGAAGCATCTAGTCTTGTATGTTGATCACAGTTGTGATTATAGGTTTCGATGGGCCGCAGAGAATTTTAACATTTCAAACTGTGGCGTAGTATTCTGAAGTTTGGGAATGGCTGTGCTGGGGGACTTCAGTTCTTACGTGGGCAATTACAGTGATACCTGTGATACCTGGAGGAACAGCCTCTCTGATCTGAACCGAAGTGGTGTTTTGGTGTTGGACTTCTGTTCTAGTCACAGTTGGTACATAACAAACACCATGTTCAAACATAAGTGTCTCCACAAATGTGTGTGGCATCAGGATACTCTTGACTGTAGGTCGATGATTGACTTTTGTCATATCATCGGATCTGTAGTCATATGTTCTGGATGCTCAGGTGAAGAGAGGAGCTGAGCTGTCAACTGATAACTACCTGTAGATGTTGTGGGGCTGTCTTATTTGACACATCTTTGCAACATTGTATGGACATCAGGGGCAATGCCATTGAATTGGCAAGCTGGGGTGGTGGCTCCCCTGTTTAAGAAGGGGGAATCAGAAGGTTTGTTCCAACTGAAGGGGAATCCCACTTCTCAGCCTCCCTGGTAAGCTCTATACAGGGGTGCTGTAGAAGACAGCCATGTTGTAATTCAAACCTCAGATTCAGGCGGAGCAACTCTGTCCTGGCTGCGAAACAATGGACCAGCTCGATGCCCTCATTAGGTTCCTGGAGGGGGCTTAGGACTTTGTCCAACTGGTACACCTGTCTTTTGTGGACTTAAAGAAAGCATCTGAGTTTATTCTTTGGAGTCTCCTGTGGGGATTGCTCTGTGAGTACTGGGATCTGGGGTGCCGAAAATGGGGGGTAAAGGATACGGATTATAGGGGCCCATGATTGAGGGGGGCCCAGAGAGGCCCCTAATGATGATCAAAAATAGCATCAACAAATTTCGCCGCTGTGTTGGGGGGCCCGGTAAAGATTCTTTTCATGGGGCCCAAAATCCCTAGCGGCGCCCCTGACTGGGATACTGGGTTTCAACATTCAACATTATTTGTATAGCATCTATCACAATACAAATTGACTCTAGATGCTTTTCAGAGGCCCAGAGCATGATCCCTTAACAAATATTATCAACTATAAGTAATTTTAAATCTTAATTAAAGAAACAATAGCAAGTAAAAAAAAACTCCCCTTGCAAGAGAAAAACCTTTAAGCCAAAGGGGGGCAAGGAAAAACTCCCCTTTACAAGGCAAAAACCTAGAACTCATAACTAACTAACTCATAAAGGAGGACCTTCCTGCCAAAGGCCAGCAGGGTAAAGGAAGAAAAGAGGAAGAAGCTATCTTCCTCCTCTTCCTCCAGAGAGAGGAGAGGCACATATCTTGGCAATGTTATATAGGACAAAATATATTAATAGTAATTATCTATTTGCTGGAGAACTAAGAATTCTATGTACTTATACTATGACTGGTACATTATTGGTACACACACTACAAAGATGACTAAAAAGGTGAAGGCAGTAACCTTGAGGTAGTCAGAGGGTCAGACTGCAGGTTCAGCATGTTAACTAATATCCCACAAACATCTCTATAGACAGGTGCAGGTAAAAGCTGGGATGGTCAAAGGATGGAACTGCAGGCCAGTATGTAGCTCTGGAAGTGCTGGCCTGCAAACATATACAGAAAAAGAAAGAAGAAGGGGGCAGGGGGGCACAGGGGTGCACAAACAAAAACTAAAGGAACAATGAAGCACAATAACATTTATGAGATGCTCCTAATTAACTATGGATACAGCTGAACGAAGAAGAGAAGTTTGTTGCTACTATTTGCAGTTCACCATTTGTATAAGGCAATTCAGTCCCTATACAAATGCTGTTGAGTGAAATTAAATGTTGGTCCACATTGCCAGTCTGATTCATTCCAGATGGAGTTTGCCTCTGTCAGGGCTGCCCTTTGTCAGCAATGGTGTTTATGACTTTCATGGACAAAATTTCTAGGCACACTCAATGTGTGGAGGGGTTCTGGTTTGGTAGCATTAGAATTTCATCTCTGCTTTTTGCAGATGATGTGGTCCTGTTGGGATCATTAGGTGGGGGTCTTCAGCTCTCACTGGAGCGGTTCACAGCCAAGTATGACATGGCAGGGGATGAGAATCAGCACCTCCAAAACCAATACCACAATTTCCAGTCAGAAAAAGGTATGCCTTTTTTCCTTTTTAGGAATGCCCACTCCATTTTAGGAGTAAGGTGCTGCCTCAAGTGACTGGAGTTTTTGTATTTTGGGGTCTTGTTCACAAGTGAGGAAAGAATGGAGCAGGTGACTGATATGTGGTGATGTGGACTCTGAACCGGTCCATTATGATAAAGAGACAGGCGAGTCAAAATCCAAGGATCTCTGTTTAACTAGGCAATCTTTTTTCCTACTTTCACCTATGGCCATGAATTGTGACTTGTGACCGAAACAATGAAATTGTGAATACAAGCGGATGAAATTAGTTTTCTCTGCATGTTAATTGGACTTTACCATTTATATTGGTTGAGAAGTTCAGATATCTGGGAGAATCTATGAATAGAGTGGCGGCTCCTCCACATGGAGAAGATGCCCCCTGGGCACCTCCCACAGAGGTGTTTCTGGTTTGTTCAATCAGGAGAGGACCCCAAGGCAGACTCAGGACATGCAGGAAAGATCACTTCTACCAGCTGGTCTTGGAACATCTTAATATCTCCCTGGGAAAGATGGAGGTGATTGTCGGAGAGACGGAGGTCTGGACCTCTCTGCTTTCTCAAATCCAGATAAGCAGAAGTTAATGGACGGTTGGTTGAATGGATGGATAAATAACACTCTGATGTGTAGGCTAGTATTTGCCTGTGTTGATTTTGTTGTTGAGACCTTAGTTTTACCCTGGTACAGAGCCATAGTTAACAACAAATTGCATTATGGTGAAGTGAAACTTAATGTTTAAATTAATTAATGCCCTGTGCAGTTATGGTGATATGATGAAAGCGAATGTATTTGTCTCCTTTCTCTCAACTTTCAACCAATCAGTATACAACTAAAATGAAACATCACATCCAAGGGTTGTACACAATGGACTGTCCACAAGCCTGTCTGTATTCCCAAAATCCTTTAGAGAAACACAAAGAAAGAAGGGAGGAGTTAGGTGAGCTAGAGTTCTGTTATTTCAAACATCATCCATGTAAAATACTGAAACGTTGGAATTTTGGGAGAACGCTTAGACACTGAAAGACACTATGAAACACACACTCTCACAGGACACTGCAACCATTGTAACCGTGACATTGTGGCGCCAAAAGAGATGAAATGTTTTTTCTCTCCTACTGTGGCATTATTCCATTTATATCAATGGTGCGCATGCACACACACACACACACCCACGCACACACACACACACAGACACACACACACACACACACACCATCATTAATGACACAGAGGTCAAAGCTGAAAGCCGATGAAAGCTGAAGAGCGAGAGACAGCTCGTTAAGATCGTCATCATGCTGAGGCTTGAACCCTGTTAGTGCAACACACACATAAATAGAAAACACACACAGTCACACATTCACTCACACTCAATTACAAAACAAACTCACACACTTACAAAACATGCTCAGTGTTTTTTCAGACATGCTGGGTTTGGGTCCTGGGCTTTGTTACTCAGACTGAATGGATGACTCTAAGAGGCCTGAGAGGGTGTGTGCTTGTCCTTCTTGTGTGTTCATTGTAAACCTGAAAAAGGTATACCATATATCTATCTCTGCATCTTTTTATGTACACGCATACATATTTATGCATGTACACACACACAAACACATATATAGATATATGCTAGTAGTATATACCAATTTCTCCTTTGGGATTTACCTCAGTATTAACCAAAGCCAAAAAAACTAAACTAAACAAAAAAAATGGAAATGTAAAGTGCACACTTAAAATTTAATCTGACAAACAAGAAAGATCATTTTTAGTATTCTGATGTACAACTTAGCTCCTGGCATGCATTTATTTTTCTAAATAAATAAATAACTTTTAAAATTAAATTAAAAAACAAATAACAGGCAGTGTTGATTTTAATTTGGGGTTATAATTTGATATAAAAATTGTATTTGCATATTTTCTTCTTTAAATAATCAAATAATGTTAAAAGCTTTTGAAGCTAATGTTAATGTAAGTTTTATTTTTTCTTTGTGCACATATTTTTTTTATTTATTTATATAATAACATTAAAAAAAAATTTTTTTTTAAATCTACACACATCTGTACATTAGCCATAATCAATATACAATTTTTCCTCTTTCATTTTATTTAAATATTTTTCTGGTAAAATGTTATTTGTTAAATGTATTGTTCAATTCAGTTTAATTCACATTTATTTGTATAGGGTCCATCACGATACAAATTGTCTCTAGATGCTTTTCAAAGACTCAGAGCATGACGACCCCCAAGGAAATAATATTAACCATAGCTAATATTTTTTTATATTTTTTAATGAAACAATGGTAAGTAAAAAACTCCCCTGGTGTGAGAAAAAACTTTAAGCCTATCAATGGCTTGGTTACATTCTTACCCTTCCTTTGATGACTAGGATTTTTGCAGTTCTTTGGTTATTGTGAAAAATCTTCTGCTTTTTCAATAGATTAAAAAAAAAAGTATTTTCTTAAAATTTTAACTTGCTTATCTTCAAAATAGTTTAATTTAAGGAGAACATTTTATTGAAGATTCACCCGTTTGATGCCTTGATTGGTCCACAAAAATATAATGGAAGGGTTTTTTCCAAATCAAAACTAATAATCATACCATGTACAGCTGTATAGTTTCCACTCATGAACATAGGCAATAATGTAATCACTTCTTTATGAGACCATGGCATGGTTTGATTTATGAAAATTGTGAAATAAAAGTGTGTCCTCAAATTATATATTAATTTCCCCAATGTGACAATAAATATAAGACAATAAATGAATAAAACATAAATAAATAACTGAGCTATTAATACATATATGTATATATATATATGTGTGTGTGTGTGTGTGTGTCTTGTTACATTCTACTTAAACTAAAAAAGAAATTAAGAGTAGTCTGTCACAAGCAGCAAAAATAAATTTAGAATTACAGTTAAACAATATCCAAATTTTATATTGCTTTTTTTGAAATATTTTTGCATATCCTTTCAGATTTTCACTGATTATTCAAAGTAATCAATTCATCATCTTACACACCCACATATAATTTTTTCCTTAAACTCGCTGTCTGATCACACACACACATACGCATACACTGTTACACACAAGACCCCCCCCCCACATACACACACACACACACACACTCACACACACCACCTCTCTCTCTGTCTCTCTCTAATTGGATTGAGACATCAGGAGGTGTCAATCAAATGTCTTTATAAAGGGACAATCTCCTCAAAAAGCCATTATGTACACCAATGGCCCCCAGGGCCTGGTGTGCACACACACATCTACAGACACACACCACACACACACACAGACATGGTGAGGAAAGAAAGGAAGGTAATAATTAGCTGTTGGTAGTTTGATGGATGTCTTGACACCTTGAGGGCTCAAGAAAATATTTTCACAACTCTGGGCCCTGTACGTCTGAGTGTAGGTTTAAGTGTGTGAGTCTGACAAAGGTTGACCTGTCCCATTTCACCACCCAGGAGCCTGGAGGCAAAGGAAAGAATAACGCTTGGTTTCCTGCTCTGCTGGGAAATTAAACTCATAACCTTGACTGACTGCTGCTCACTATCTACATTGTCATTGTTCTTCTTAACGCGTGAGGACTCTTTCATAAATTTAGAACATTTTAAATGAGTTCTATAGGATTTTCTTAAGGTTAAAATTAAGGCTGTCAAAGTTAACGCATTAATAACGCGTTAATGCAAATTCTGTTTAACGCCACTTTTTTTTTTAAACGCAAGATTAACGGACACAGGTTTCTGTTTACAGTCAACGTGTGGGACAGATATGCTGACAGAAAAGTTTAGCTTTTGTATTTAAAGGTTTATAAGCTCATTTGTATTTATTTGTATTTGTATTTATTGTCGCTGTAAACTGGGTTACCACTGCAGGGTGCGGTAAAGAAAGTTTCACATCTTACATTCGCTTGTTTATTTTCTCTTTAAACATTGATAGCGTCATGAAAACGGCACCGATTTCATCCAGGTTGGTATCATTTTGTAGACATAAGTATGCCAGACGTTTTACAAGTGTCATCAACCCTCCAAGCTCAGTGAGTGTGGCAGAAACTTTGAAAGCTGAAAGCTGAATGATCTTCTTGGTACCTGCTGCTGCCGCGGAGCTTAGGAGCGTCAGCAAATTACTGCAGTCAAGCAGCAGCCTGGACAAAATACCCAAAGTAGCACGATGAATTAAGCCCTGGTTTTCAAACTAAAGGCTTAAAAAAAAGCAGATCCCCATGACCCTGTATAGAACAAAATGGGTATAGATGATGGACGGATGGATAAACAGAACATTAAAAATAATATTTTTACGATTAATCGCGATTAATAGTGAGTTAACTATGAAAATCATTCGATTAATCGTGATTAAAAAATGTAATCGACTGACAGCCCTAGTTAAAATTCATCCTTGGTTTTAAAAAAGAGATGTATTTATTTTTGATAGATTTATTTGATTCTATCTGGAGATCAGGAGCCACTTCTTAGGGTCTTGGCTTGAGTCACTCTGATCCAAACTTCACAACAGAAAAAAGTTTGTGGTCATTTGCAATCCCTTAATTTAAATGACATTTAGTTTGAATTGAAACTCCATTTGCTCTCTGTCTGAGACGATCGGGTTTATGTGATCATTGAGACAACATTACAGCCTAAATGGAAATATGTATTTATTCTGGCAGGAGCAGACAGGAGCATATTTAACCCTCTTTTTTGTCCCTAAAGGAACCGGATCACCTAAATCTTGACACAAAGGCAAAATCAGCTGATTGTAGCAGATAAATCCTCAGAAATTAAACAATTTCCATTCATTTTTCCTCAATATTCTTAATTTTGTTGTAATCAAAAATGCTTTTGAATCATGACATGGAAATGTGAAAAGTATGTCTGAGTTCAGGCTTACTGGTGTCGGACATGTCTGTGGACCACTGTGTGCATCACAGTTTTCTCCATAAATCCACATTAATCTCAGATTTTACTGGTACCAGTCCATTCCAAGCTTTCACAGCAATATGACCTTTTTCTGTGATCCTCATGTAATTTTTTTTAATTTTCTGTGTCTAAAACAGCAGCTTTATGCAACACCACTGTCTTAATCAGCTAATCCTGCCTCATTAAGGATTTACATGTGTGATGGTTGTGCCTGAGGGAATGGTGGTCATTCACCAGGCAGGTCACTGGTTCTGTCACTGGCTTCATCTCATTCACAAGAGTCTTGGTTGAGAAAATTAACCCAACATTGACCACAATATGTTTCTCATTTGTGGCCAAATATGCACCAATCAAATAAATTCCAATGTAGATTTGCAAAGTTAAAACCGATTTTGGATAAAGTCCAGTTCATATTTAAATCCATCCAGCAGACAGATTCCATTGTAACTCTAGATTTTATGAAAAATAAATATGTGACATGCCAACATGTTACTTCATGGAGCCACTTGCAATGACTTGGAAATTAATGTCCATCTTCTAAATTTGAGTGCATTGCGTGTTTAGCCATGAAGACATGCTGCAGTTTGATGCAGAGCCAGGAATATTTAAACCAGACTCATTCTAGTTCTATTCCTAACAGTCATGAGTGAGACTTAGTGTATTGAAACTAAACATGACACCTTAAATCCCAATGTTACAGCTACTGCAACAATTGTGTAACACACTCTAGCAGCTGCAGATATGTTTTCTAAAGGACTGTCAGAAATAATCTAATCTGCAGAACTGCAATACGTACCAGTATAAGACACCAGTGCTGCCAGTGCTGCCAGAAAGGTTCACTTGTCTCTGTAGCTTAAATGTAAGGTGAATCTATATCAAGAAAAATCATTGCAATGCCGTGCCTGTTTTGCAATAGAAAAAGACAACAATCTCAATGACTTTTGGTTGAATGGAATTCATTCAAAAGATATAAGAAGCCATTAAAAAGAGCACACCTAAAAATAACTTGTGAGGATTTACGGTCTATGTTAATGTGGTTTATAACAGAACTGTTCATCAGAACAGTTATGATTGCTGGAAATGGCAGGTGGAGCAGATTGATATGTCTGAGTGTCAGAGTATTTCTATTTAACACATTTTTGCATGTGATGGGTGATTTGGATTTGAAAGTTCCAAAGGCTGCTTTCTACAATTTTTCTTTTACACCTGTCGAGGAAAATAACACAAACATGTCACTTGTAGGATATAGGATAGAAAAAATTAACAAATATTAAACAGAATTATCCATTGCATATAATATCTTATAAAGAGCTAAGCAGTTTTATTCTTAAGGACAAAAACCTGTTGAAATTTGTAAGAGTGTTCATGCCAAATTGTGTAAATTAATTATTTACCTATTGTTTAGTCAGTTACTTAGTTTGTCAAAAATATTGACAATATTAAGCCAAGGACATTTTTCTTTTTCTTTTTTTTTTTTATTTGGTTAATCTTGATTTTAGATTCATACAAACTGGCACAAGTTTCTCTCTGGCTATTGGGTACATATTCAACAAGGTTAGGAGGTGTCACCCGATAAGAGTACAAGAGTAAAAGAAAAATACATTTTGATGGTGTACATCATTAAAGTGCCTGTTTTAACTCATACCATAATATATTCCTAATAATAGCCAAGTATTTCTTATGCCAAAACAATATGAAAAAATATGAAATTCACACTAATATTCACACACAAAAAAGTTTTTTCCAACATATCTTTTGCCTCTCATGTTTTACCCTAACATAGTAGTTACAAAATATAAATACAAAAATATGTTTATATTTGCTTGGTTTGTGTTGACATGCCATGAAGTGTCAATGCTCTGACATGTGTACACGTGCACACTGTTATGATTTGTAATGTGTGATTAATAACGGGTGTGTGTGTGTGTGTGTGTTTGTGCGTGTGTGTGTTTTGTTTTTTTTCTGGGCCACCTGCTGTGTGTATGCCTGTTCAGCTGCTTTCCCACTGTGTCTACAGCCAAATAATACTTCATTAAAATACTGAAATGCTCCCAAAATCACTCAAACTCAAAATAAGAAAGGAACTTAATTAAAATACCAATAAGCAATTAATTTAATTTCACTGGTCCCCAAAAGATAACCAACAAAATACCAGGCAGGAGCCAATTTCATTCAACAACACCCAGTTAAAAACAGTCAAAGGAATTTGTGTTGGTGCAGTTTTTGTTTGTGCAAACACTGAATGCGAGTGTGTTCCTGTAATTTACATGGTAATGCTCTGGAAATTTCTCTTGCTGCATGCTAAGATCTGCTTCACTCTTCCTGCTTCATTCCATGTTCATCACACAGCTGGACTTTGTGTTTTAGCAGTCCCTCCTTAATCCTGTCTGTCTATTTTAAATCTGTATTTTACTTGGTAATCTGGGCCAAACAAAACTGGCTGATGTAGAAAAAAATTCAAATAAAATAACCAACTATGTCTCTATAGTTACTGAATGGGCATATAAGAGGGATAAAAGTTGAGCCGTTACATTGACATGTTATTGAGAACATTTATGATTCAAATCGATTGATGCTATTTTCTTGGAAGATCTTTCAAAATCTTTTTTTTTTCTTTCTCCAGTTTTGTTTTATTACATGTAAAAATAGGTGTACCATATAGGCAATATTGAATGAAGGATTTTATGAATGAAGACTAAAAAAGTTTCATAGTTGCTACATCAGATCATATTTTTGAGTGAATAGTGTTGAGTCTTGGTGTGTTGTCTTTAGCATAAATGTCACTGGGCAGGTGTTTCTAGTCAATTATAATGAACCTTACATCAGCCTCACCTAAAAATAAAAAATCAAAATAAAAAAAAATTATGATATTTCCTTATTTCATGCCATCCTTACACTAAATTTTTCACTTACACTAAAACCAGACAGAGGACTCCTGTCTTTAAAATTTTGCAACATTTTCAAATATTCCCAGATGAGAGGAAGACTGTTTCATGACATCCAATCAGACAGTTGTTGGGTAAGCATTGGCAACCTGAACACATCTACACACACAGGTAAACAGTGGGATGGCCAGAGGATGGAACTGCAAGTCAGCATGAAACTCAGGAAACTCTGACCGGCAAACATACAGAAAGAAAAGACAAAAAAACAGGGCAAAACAGCACAACAAACTACAGAAAAGTTTATTTTAGCTACAGTAACAAGGTGCTCCTAATTAACTATGGATTGAGCTAGAGGAGGAAGAAGGGAGGAGGAAAGAGAAGGAAGGAGAGAAGAGCGGTGGAGACACCACTCAGCAGATCATGTTGGTGTCCCCCTGCAGAGTAGGCCTATAGCAGCATAACTATGTCGAACCTGTGATTAAGACGAGCTACTCTAGTCTTAACTACTACAACTATGGCTATAACTATTAGCCCCTACACACTATAGTTTAGACTAACTGTAGGCTTTACTAAACAGAAATGTTTTCATTTTAGTTCTAAAGATGGAGGTGGTGTCAGCCTCCTGAACCCAAACTGGTAACTGGTTCCATATAAAGGTGCCTGGAAACAGAAGGCCCGTCCTCCAAATCTACTTTTAGATATTCTAGGAATGACGAGTAATCCTGCACTCTGAGAGCAGAGAGCTCTATTAGGAGCATAACGTGCTATCAGGTCTTGTAGATAACAAGGAGTTAGGCCATTACCACTCCTGTAAAATTTGCCTTAAACGCCTATTCAAAGCATACCAAAAGTAAACTGAAAGCTGTTCATGAACCATTTGTAGCACATGGATGGTTTAAGTCTCTTTTGAAAGGTAACACTCTTAAGACTTTTCCCCAACTGTCAGAATCACCATAAGTGCTACTAGCATTAAGTAATCTAAGTTTAAACACACTGAAATAGAAGTTTTTTTTTTCCGCCTGAATTTTTTTGTAAACAGATGTCTGCAGATGAGTGCAGCTGTGACTTATTAGCTGGAAAACACAATGGGACCACAGCATGAAGCCTTACCTAGTGCAAGTTTAAATTTGATAACAATACCACAAAAAATTAGTATTTTACACATGTTTTTGGAAGAGTATGTCTAGGCGTTTCCAAAAATGTCCATTTGGAGACTCCAAAAGGACACTTGGATAACCATGGCTACATACCTAGAATAAAAGTCATAACTAACTTTTACAACACAGCAAACATAGCAAACTATTCACATATTTACACACATTTACAATTATAACCAATTACAGTTTATTTGCAGCATTTCTTATATAAACATAATATCATAAAAGACGCATTGACACACGTTTTGACTGGGCTACATACACAGGTAGTTTCTGGTTGTGGCTTTGTCTCCACCCCCTGAAGCTGTGTTCAGAATTTCATTGGCTATACAATGCGCCAGTCATCAGTACGATTGGTTCTAACTGGCTCAGTTTTTACATGACACAATGGGGGCATGGGTTTCCTTTCAACGCTGGCCCTCATTGGCTATTTTAGGCTGTGGACAGGACAGGGAAGCTGCTATATGGCTGTATGAGGTGTCAATCTAAAGATCAGATGACCCCCTCCATTTTAAAACCAAAGACACACATTATCAACACAGGCAAACGCAAGATACAGCGAAAAATACCCAGAAGTTATGGAACCGAGCGGCCAATTTCAAACGATACAGCGGCTGTTTGTGGATATTTTCTGGTATAATAATGCATTTTCAGACTAAATACTTTACTGGATTGGATCCACTGGACCTTTGTGAATTTAACCAGACAATTTTTGTGGGAATATTTTTCATCAAATGAGTTTTCTAAGGCTTATAAGGTGAGTTGCGTAGATTTCGTAACTGTTTGTTTGTTTGTTTGTGGTGTGACACAGGCGTTGATTGTACCTGCTGTTATGATTATACCCTAATATGGTTTGCATCGATTGAATCACAAGAAACTTAGTTTTCCAAAGATATGTCACATGAGTACCTCACGTAACATATGAGCTGTGTAAATTATGGTTTAGTTTAGTAAATTACGGAAATTACGGACTGACGGAATGGTAACAGGTAAAGGGCCTGATATGTGTGAAGCAGAATTTTAAACTTGATTCGAAGTTTCACGGGAAGCCAATGGCGGGAGAATAACACGGGAGAAACGTGATCTTGCTTATGGATTCCTGTCACCCTCGCTGCTGCGTTCTGGATCAATTGAAGGCTATTCAGCGAGCTTTTCGGACATCCTGCTGACAACACATTACAATAATCCAGTCTAGAACTGACAAATGCGTGGATTAATTTTTCAGCATCACCCTGGGAGAGGATGCTCCTAATCTTGGCAATATTTCGGAGATGAAAAAAGGCAGTCTTGCAAACCTGATTAATATGCTGCTTAAATGACATATATTGATCAAAAATGACTCCAAGGTGTTTCACAGCTGTGCTGGAAGCCAGCATAAATCCAGTTAATCCATTCCTCAGGTGTTTGGGACCAAAGACAATAACCTCTGTTTTATCTGAATTTAGAAACAAAACATTTCATTGAGAAGTTGTGGGAATTATAATTGTGCTGTGTGGAATTATAATTGTGCTTGAATATTTGTACACATATATTAAGAGTAAAATTAGGTTGTTAAAAGGTCTGCCTTTGCAGGGATGCAGGTCACGAGCTGAGCTAGAGTCATAAAGTTGCAGGCAATAAAAAGACAACTGGGCTATGTCGGGGTGATGTGTTCTTGTCGGGGGAAGGAACTGTTCCGGGGGACAATGGGGGAGTTTGCCTTTAACTAACAGAATGTTTAACGCCCCAAGGGGTCAATAAAACCAGCCTGTGAGCTGCAGAGTCAGAAAATCAGCCGGACGAACAGGGGACAGACCGCGGGGTCTGTGAGCTGATTTCTCCCTTTGCAAAGGCGAAACTTGAGTGTCATGACTATTAATGAATTAAAATTAATCTCACTTTGAGTCCACAGATCAGCAGTCCGGGGAAGGTCAGGTTGACCACAACAAATTGGGGTCTCGTCTGGGATTGCGAAATTACTGCTGATCAGGACAACGATTGAATATGAGGAGCAGGTACGAATGGACAAAGGACACAGGCCAGCCAAAATAAGGTAAGCAGAACCTGTTTCATCGAATCTGCATTGACTAGTACTAAAATTACTCGTGTCCTGAGTCTATTATCTGGTCCGTAAAATAATGAGATTATAAGGGAAGAAATAAGGATATAAAGATTAAGAAGAGAAACTCGAGATACCAGAGAAGGTTGAGAGTAATAAGAGAAAGGGACTCCTAGCCGCTCAGGATACTCACATCACATGGAGTTGTAGCATATGTGAACTCACAAGCGTTCACAATGTCCCCACTCAGACAACAAAAAATCAGCCAAGCATTAGAAGCCCCAAACATCACATACACCCACGAAGGCATTAACATGACAGACAGAATGAACACCTCAGGAAGAGGTGATGAAGGAAGAGAAGGTCCGACCAGGCTTACAGAGCACACCACTAGAGGAAGCAGTAGATCGGTACACTGATGGATGTTGTTACCGACATGAGACAGAAGGATTGCAGGTGAACATTTACACAGACTCAGCCTGTGCAGTGGAAGCAGTAAATGCAGGAGTAGGCGGAGGCATTTTTGTAGCCAGCAGAGGTTGCAGTGATTAAGTGTAAAGGATATGATGAAAGTAGGTCCAAGATAGGCAGAGGGAACAATGCAGCAGACCAGCAGCTAAGAAATGTGCAGGATACCAGGTGAAGTTGATCAGAGAGTGAATGTTCTCCAGAGCTAAGATTAGAAGAGGTAGTGAAACTCCAAAAGGGGGCCTCACCTGAGGAAAAGACAGTATGGAAGGCAAGAGGAGGTAGACAAGATGGAGAAGGTTTATGGAGAAGCCCAGATGGTAGACTCATTTTACCCTCAGGAATCAGGAAAATGTATTAGAAGAAGCACACAGTGTAGGACATGTAAGGATAGGGCAAATGATAAGAAACCTGAACAATTGGTGACATCCCTACATGAAACAGATGGTAGGTGACTGGGTGTAAGTTATGCCAGGTGTACAATTTGAGACTGACTCTCAAACCAGGATTAGGAATGTTTCCCATGGAAGCAGTGGCAGGAAGAGAATTCATCATTGACTACACCGACATGATTGAAAGAGTGAACGGTCACAGATACTTATTGGTATGTGTCGATGCATTCACAGGCTGGCCAGAAGCATGGCCTGCAGAAAATGAGGACAGCAGAACGGTTTATATTGTACCTGGTATCACTCCAGACGCAGCCTGTGATGTCATAAACTCCGTTATTGCAAGGCTGCAAACACAGTATCCAAACTCAGTTATGGCGATCTCTGGAGACTTCAACAATGTCTCCCTCTCTGCAGCTTTACCAACATTCCAACAGTTTGTCAGCTGCTCCACCAGAGAAAATAAGATGTTGGACTTATTTTATGCAAATATTCAAAATGCATACAGCGGCTCTGCCCTGCCACCTTTAGGAAGATCTTACCATAATCTGGTTCTTCTCACCTCCACCTACAAGCCCATCGTTCAGCAGCAACCAGTGATAACAAAAACTATCAAAACCTGGTCTAGTGAAGCTGAAGATGCTCTGAAAGGTTGCTTTGAGGCTACGGACTGGAATGTCCTCTGTGAACCTCATGGAGACAACATCAACGCCATGACTGAGTGTGTGACAGATTACATAAACTTCTGTGTGGACAGCATCGTTCCAACAAGAACTGTGATGTGCTTGCCCAATAACAAACCCTGGATCACCAGAGACCTGAAAAAGCTGCTGAACATCAAAAAGAAAGCCTTCAAGGATGGAGACAGGGAGTTATTGAAGACAACACAAAAACAAATTAAAGTACAAAACAGGAAGTGGAAGGAGGACTACAGGAAGCTAGAAAGTCAGCTCCAGCAGAACAACGTGAGGGATGTGTGGTCCAGAATGAAGAAGATCACCGGCTTCAAGGCAAAGGGGGACCAGACTGATGGAGGTCTGGACCAGACTGATGGAGGTCTGGACCAGACTGGTGGAGGTCTGGACCAGACTGATGGAGGTCTGGACAGAGCTAATGAACTGAACAGGTTCTTCAGTAGGTTCAGTTCCCACCCTGCCTCCAGCCCAACAGACCACACCCCCTCGGTGAGCCTACAGCTTTCCTGTCACAACTCCACTCTGTCACCCTGCAGCTCAGCCATGGACCAGAAAACAGCGTCATCTTTCTCCACCTCGGCGACCTCCTCTGCCTGCCCCTCCATTCTGTCCGTCTCCTGCAATCAGGTCAAAACCAACTGGAGAAACTGAACCAGTACAAGGCTGCAGGTCCAGACGATGTCTGTCCCAGAGTTCTCAAGACCTGCTCATTGCAACTATGTCTGATTCTCCAGCACCTCTTCAACACCAGTCTAAGACAGAAACCAGTTCCTGTGCTGTGGAAAACATCCTGCCTTGTTCCAGTGCCTAAAAAAACACAACCAGCTTAACCTAACAACTACAGACCAGTTGCCCTGACATCTCACATCATGAAAGTCCAAGAGAGACTCTTACTGGCCCACCTCAACAAGCAGGTCAGCACCTTTCAGGACACATTCCAGTTTGCATATTGTAATGGGCTTGGGGTTGTAGACGCCATCATCTACCTGCTTCACAGAGCCCACTCTCATCTGGACCAATCAGGCAGCACTTTGTGGGTCATTTTCTTTGATTTCTCAAGTGCTTTTAATACAGTTCAGCCTGCGTTGTTATGTGAGAAGCTCCATCAGTTCCAGGTGGATTCCTCCACAACCTCCTGGATTTATGACTACCTCACAAACAGACCACAGTTTGTGAGACTGAAATGTTGTGTGTCTGAGATGGAGGTCAGCAGCATTGGAGCACCACAAGGAACTGTTCTCTCACCTTTTCTCTTCACGCTCTACACCTCTGACTTCCAGTCCAACTCTGAGTCCTGTCATCTGCAGAAATACTCTGATGACTCTGCAGTTGTTGGGCGTATCAGCAATGGGCAAGAAGCCGAGTACAAAGTACTGATCTGTCAGTTTGTGAAATGGTGCGGTAACAATCATCTCATATTAAATACTAGCAAAACTAAGGAGATGATTGTCGACTTCAGGAGGAGCAAGAATCAACACAGCAGTGTTTCCATCCTGGGAATGGAGGTGGTGGAGGAATACAAGTACCTTGGAGTTTAGCTTGACAACAGACTAGAGTGGAAATGCAACACAGAATACATCTACAAGAAAGGTCAGAGCAGACTCTACTTTTTAAGAAAGCTGAGCTCTTTTAATGTCTGCACCAAGATGTTGCACATCTTCTATAGGTCTGTTGTTGAAAGTGCAATCAGCTTTGCAGCCATCTGCTGGGTCAGCAGCATCAGAACCAGAGACCTTAACAGGATCAACAAACTGATCAAGAAAGCTAGATCTGTGCTGGGTGGAACTCTGGAGCTGATTGTACAAAAAAGAATGCTGCACAAGCTGATGAAGATGATGGAGGACTCTTCACTCCCCCTCCATGAAGATGATGGAGGACTCTTCACACCCTCTCCATGAAGATGATGGAGGACTCTTCACACCATCTCAATGACACAGTGTTCGATCAACAGAGTGTGTTCAGTGAGAGGCTTCTTCAGGTCCGTTGCAAGACAGAAAGATACAGAAGATCATTCCTGCCAGCAGCCATCAACCTCCACAACAAGACATAAAACCTACTATTAATAATATCAATTAATATTATTATTATTGCTGTACTATTATTATTATTTCTGTAATTTATCTATTGTTGGAAAAAAAAGAGAATAGCCCTTGCTACAGTGTTGAATTTCCCTTTCTGGGATAAATAAAGTATTTTTCATTCATTTCATTTCATTTAACCAAAGGTTTAATAACTGCAACTTTAAAAACCTGTGGTACATATCCTGATTTTAGAGATTGGTTAATCTGATCCAGAATTGATGTACCAACAAAGGACATGACCTCTTTGAGCAGTCGAGTTGGGATGGGATCCAACAGACAAGTAGATGATTTAGCTTTGCTGATAGATGAGGTCAATTCAGAGAGGCCTACAGGAGAAAAACAGTCAAACCAGAACCAAAAGAAATTAGTGAAGCTTCAGGGACATCCACAGCTGTAGTTGGGCTTGGCTGATCGCTTCTCTAATTCTGATGTCTAATTCTTGTTACCAAGGTAATCAATATCTGCCAGAGTAAAATTCAGGTCGTTGCCCTCAGCTATTCTATCATATTCCACCATAGGGAGATGAGAGAGAATGACCTCCTTAAAATTATTCACAGCATCTTCAGAAAGGCATCTGCTGTAATGACACGTTTCATTTCCTGTTTTAATGCCAAAAATGCTGAACTCAAATGTAACTAAAAAGTGGTCCGAGAGAAGAGAATTCAGTGGTGACACTAACAAGTGATAAGTTTCTATACTGTAGGTGAGAACCAGATCCAGGATATAATTAAAGCAATAAGTGGGTTCTTTCACTTTTTGTGAGACACCCAACGACTCTAAAAGAGATGGAAAAGCTAATTTAAAGCTGTCATTGTCTGTCAACATTCATATGAATGTTAAAGTCACCCACTATGACGACTTTGTCTGAGCTGAGCACTAAACCAGCTAAAAAAAATCTGAGAACTCAGACAGAAAATCCAGAAAAGCACCAGCAGGTAGCCGGTACACCACTACCAACAAGACTGGCTTTTCTGATTTTCAGTTTGGGATAGTTAGACTAAGTGTCAGGCTTTCAAATGTTTTATAACCATATTTAGGTTTTGTTTTTACTTGTAGGCTGCTTCTCCTCCACCTCGACCCTTACTCTGGGGAATATGAAAATTAATATAACCTCATTTAAGCTCACATACTCTCCCTCTTGTAGTCATGTTTCTGATAAGCAGAAGACATCGCAACGAGTCTCACTAATTAGATCATTGATTACTAGAGACTTATAGCCAAGAGACCTTACATTCAGTAGTCCACATCCAATTACAAGGTCTCTTGGCTCCAAATGTCTGATAGTGTTTATTTTTAGTCAGGTTGTTTTGGTTAATGCCACTATCACATTGCACTAAGTAGACTTTTATAGGACGGGGAATCAACCCCCATTCTATGTTTTTGATTGGCACCATGTTAACATTAGCAGCTACATGGTTGATTTCTCTATTTTTAGTGGCTGGGGCAGTCCTCGAAAAGCAGCAGAGAAGCATGTAAGACTGCAACACCCTGAATTGTCAGGGGGAGCGTCTAATAAAATTGACCAAATTCCTAGAAATAAGAGCTGCACCATTCCGGGTGGGATGAATGCCGTCTCTTCTAATCAGACCAGGCTTTCCACAAATGTCTGTCAATTGTCAATAAAGGCCATGTCATTTGCTGGATACCACCACAACAGCCAGTGACGGAACAATGACATGTGCCGAAACATATCATCACTGGTTGAATAAGGGAGGGTGGTGCTGTGATGGTCTGAGACAACAAGTCTCTGTCTTCCTGAGACAACTCATCTGTCTTTTCTTTCACCTGAATCCTGTTCAGCATTTCTGCAAAGGCAACGTCATCTTTCTGTCTCATGATCTCAGTCAGAGTGATCGTCTAAAAACGTTCCCACCACAGATTGGTCTCTGATGGGTTGAACACACAGAGAAGTTTAGACTGTCGCTCTGGCAGCTGATAAACATCTCCAACAGCTAAAACTGATATTCCTCTGAAAGGTCTGGGACTGCCTTTGATCTGCTTCAGTCTGGCATCCACATACGCAAACAGAGGCTTTGAAACCATGGAGATCTCATCAATAATGATGATTTCAGCATTGATCAGCTCAGCTCTGACTTCATCCAGCTGGTTTCCAAGTCCACAAATGGGTGGTTTGAGGCTATTGGGGAGCTTCAGGAGAGAATGCAGTGTAGTTTCAGATATATTGAGGGCTGCAGTTCCAGTGAAAGCAGTCAACAGGACCGTGGGGTTTGATATGTCGGCCTCCTCTGCACATGCAGGCAGTTTGTTCAGGATCTTAGATGCTTCTGAGTAAATGCATTTGATCAGATGAGACTTCCCTGTTCCTGCTCCACCGTTGACATACCAGAGGAACGGCTCTGGATTCAGTCTACACACACGTTTAACGCACCAGTCTCTAACTGCATAAAACACACAGGCCTGCTTCTGGTTCAGGTTCTGGTACATTCCTCGTAGCACTGCTGGATCCATGGCGGGAGGTTCTTTGATGGCTCTGGCTTCTGTCACAGCATCAGACTGACAGTTGTAGTCAGGAATGTTTTCCTGTTCATGTTCAGGGTCTGTCTCTCCTACCTGAGCTTCATCATCACATTGCAGCCTGTCAGATCCCCCAGGTGCGGTTTAGCCTCTGACTAGCAGAGTCTGTCACTGGGACTAGCTCTCCATCTCTTCGGGTCTGTTGCAGTCTGGGGGGGTTCACCTCACTAGATTTCCTTCAACTTATTTAAGCTGGTGTCGGGAAGGATTTGCCTAGCCTCACTGCATACTATTCATCCAAATCCCAAACCCTTCTCCCTCCAATAACTGGCCTAAGAGGAATAGCCTGGCGGCCCAAAGTCTAGCTATTGGTCACATTTGTTAACTGCAGCTTTCCCCTTATGATCTGGGCTCTTGTTACTGTCTCATTACTGTCTCTTGGACAGCAAGCCCCAAGGATCTGTGATAATAATGTGGTAGAGTAACCTGTAAGAACCTGTGTTGTTAGTGCAGAGGCATACCCAAATCTTCACAATTGTGGGGACAGATTTAATTTCCACCACGACGTCTAATGATAATTTTATATTTAGTAAAGCTGATTAGCAGGGTTAAACAGCAGCATTCATTGGTTAAACAATCTCTAATTCTACTTGGAAAAGAAGAATTAAGCTGTGGCTTACAAATCGATTCATCTGGTTGGTCCAAGGACAGGCTGGGGTGTAAGCAAATGGCCACTTTGCGTTGTCAAGGCTGCTGATGCAGGGTAGAGAGAGAGCACACGGTCAGGCCCTGGGAACTCTGGTATCCGGCCCCCCTCCTCCTTACTAGCAGTGAGCTAGGCTAACCCAAAAGGCTCTAAACTATCCTCAAGAAGTTTGGAAGCTTGGTTGATCCTGTTCTGAGCATTTCTGTTTTCTTTCTTGAAGAATTCCCCCAGGTTTTTCCTTCGGATGATGGTCAGCTCTCCTTGGTCCCAAGCCGGTCCTGCTTCTTCGAAGATGCCCCACGGAATAACAACCCCGAATTCTTCTGCTCCTCAATTTTTATGCTTCTCTCTCTCTCATCCAACCTGCATCAGCCCTAAAATGTCCCTGTTTGGTCTTCCACAACTCACATTTGCATAGGCGTACATAATTTCCCAAAACTCACATAGAAATTCATGATTGGTTATCCACATTTACACAGGCGTACATAATTATCCAAAATTTTACATAACCCTCCTTGTTTTGGCTATACATCAGTACATGATTGGCTTTGCATACTGTTGTTCATGCATAATTCACAGACAGTGTCACATAGTCATTCTGATAGGTACAGGGATCTCAGCAGAGGCGTTACATAATTATCATGACATACACAATTCAACCACACAGCTCCTCCCAGATATCAAGGTTACCTTGTTTATTTGGTCAAATAGCTCGTTAAGGTAAAACTAATCAGCTAAAGCTAATCCTTATCTAACGATCTATGTACCAATGTATGTCCCAAAGCTTCATTAACTGATTGATTGATTAATCCCAGCATTATGTGATCCTTTGCGTGATCCTGCAGCCTGCAGCTCCTTCTTGCAGCTCGCAGACCTGTCCCTGCCCTTGACCCAGAACAACACCTGCCCCTTATTGTTTTCACTACTGTGTTGTGTCTTCGGTAGCTCTGAGCTGGCAGAATTGTTTTGAATAACTAGTTTACATCTCTCTCAACCGAAAAGTAACCTAATTATCAAACCCTAATTCATGCTTCATCAAAATCTATTCCCCATCTATTTTAGGTGTGTCCTGAGAGCAAATTAATACTTTCATTGGGATTTTACCTTATGAAACTAATATAATAACTCATTCACTTCTCATCCATTTCCTCCCTTGTTTTGATAAACATGGCATTTGTTTTACATTCCACGGTGGTACAGAGTGCTCTGCTGTTCTCTGCTTAGCATAAACAACACTTTGCATCTTCAAATCAAAATTCCAACCACTTCTTACTGATTTTCTGCATTACTGAAATTTAACATTGGTCCTACGGTTATTGATTAGAGATCACAAATCACAATATTCACCACATTTCTGTTACTCCACTACACTATGAACATAATCAGATTATATTTTGCATTCTGCAATCACCCAGATGCAACATTTTCTGTTCTTCATAGCTCAGGCTTAGAAAAAATCTCTTCAACAGAGCTGAGATGATTCCAACTTTCTCCGGGTCATTTGACACCCCCTCTTTGGAATTATCCAGCTCTTCACCTCCTGTCGTGGGGACAGACATGGTGACAATGACCCTCCAGCCATGATTCTCCATCTTTCACAGTGGCTGTCAGAGCCTGCACATCCTTGTTATCCTGTGATGCCCCCTGCAACACCTGTCGAGGGGCTTGCACGAGAGAAGAAGCCCCTTCCTACCACTCGTATCCAAGGCCCACTCTTCTTCCTGCAGGTCTCCTTCATCACGTCTGGTCACCCACACCTCCGTTGCATACAGGGCTGCCATCCCTCTCTCTCTGCTTGGAGTAACATTGTGGGCTTCTTATACGTTACAGCAATAATCATAATTATAGTTTTCTAGTTACTGATTAAAAATTTGATTACTGGTTAAATATCTGATTACTGACTAAAAATCTGAGTACTAATTAAAAATCACCCATTCAATTTACCGGTAATCACAGGCAAATCGAACAACAATCACAATTATAGTTTTCTAGTTACTGATTAAAATTTTGATTTACTGATTAATCATCTGATTACTGATCAACATCTGGTTACTGGTCAAATATCTGATTACTGACTAAAAGTCTGAGTACTGATTAAAAATCTGATTGCTGATTAAAAATCACTCACTCAATTAACCGGAAATCACAGGTAAATTGAACAACAATAATCATATCTCCTGCATCTCCCACCCCCTGCATTTTCAGAATTCATATCTTGTCTCGCATCCTCACTGTCTGCGATACCCCCCTTCCCCTTTGGCCTTTTCCTTACCACAAGAGGTGGGGAGCGTCGAGGAGTCTGGGAGGTGCAGATGACACAGTATTCAGCAGTGACTCCCCCTGTACAGAGTTTGGTAGAGCAGGTAAGCAAGCAAGCAAGCAGATTAATTGGTTAAAGTTCTTATAGAGCCACAGTCCCAGAGCAACCTTTGAGCCATACCATTCAGCCCTAGGAACCGCCAATTCTAAGGGAGTTGTTGGCCACGTTCTCTATAATTACCATCCACAGGCTGGCGGTCCCTCCAAGACTCTGGCTAGTCCCAGTTGAAGCCTGGACTGGCTCCGGCTGCTCTGTCTCCAGTCGTTTATGGGCGGGCTCGCTCCTCCTTTGCATAGAAACACCCCCACCTCGCATCCTCATCGCATGGCATATACACTTTATCCGTTGTCTGGTCCAAGGTTGTTTACCATGTAGTCGCTGTTGCTCTTTCTCCTCCCTCTTTGAGCAACGGTTCATCTGCTTCGGTCTTGGTCTGGATTCTTCCTGGTCTCCTGCTGCACGGTCCTGCTTGTTGGACTTTTAGGGGGCGGACGGTTTCCACACACCACGCAGCTGTTGTTAACTTCACTCCAGTCCAAGGTCTCCTTTCTCCTCCGATAAGATTCCTTTCTTCACATAATGCAGTGTCTTCAGCCCTCTTCCAACTCAGAGAGCCGAGGTCTTACTTCTTGTACTTCTTATCACCACCCCTTCATCGGTGGCTAGTCTGACATGGAATGGCAGGGGTGCTCTGCCACTAGCCATCTTTGGTTCCTAGTTCCCTCTAGCTTGGAATCGACTTCAGTTGCTCCACCCCCTGGATCCCTCTCCTCTTCAGTAACATTCTATTACTTTGGAGTATTTGCTGAACTATGTTGGTCTCATACATGGCTTTCCCTACCACATAACCTAACATAGAGTTCAACAGTACCAACAGGTATTTCTCTCCTTTTTTCCCTGTTATCACCAGGACACGGTACTCCTGATGGTTTGGCCTTCAACCCGTTCCCCTTCTCCCTGTGTTGTATTGCCCACACACAACACAGTTTCTCAAACCCCGTGGTCAGACCACCCGCTACCCGTGATCGCAAGATACCAAAATTGCAGAAAGGGCAAAAGACACACCCATTGCCACACCTACAAAGTGTGTAAGGGAGTCGGCATAATGGGTAGCAAATTTAGCAAGCAGAAGATTGCATTAGTGGTTAGCGGAGGTTCCTATACCTGCAATTTGTGGGTGGCGGCTAGTGGATAGCGGCTAGCGGGAAGTGTATGATCGGGGCCTAAATGTCAGATGTGTGTCTCAGTCCCAGCTGACTGTCTGCAGCTGCTGGGTTCATGCTGTCAACGAGACTTTAACTGAGTTGAGAATCTCTGTTATGGTTGTGGAAGTCAGAGGTCAAATCTGGACTGGAGGTCAGGAGGTTTTCCTTTCTGGACTGAAGTGAACTTTTAAAAACTGCAGAGAAAACACAGACTGGAATCTAGACTCTTGACGAGTCTTTTTTTCCTTTCTCTGTCAGACTGCTAGACATCTGTTTTATTGAATTCATTCATTAATTTAATTCATTACTATGAAATCTGTGTTTCTTTGACCTGTTCAGTATTAAAGTATCTTCTGATGACGGTTTAAAAATAAGTGTCCTAAATCCAGTTCTGAACTGAGATGAATTAAACAGAAACCATCAGCAGCAGGTAGGAAGACCTGACAACTGTCCATCACTCACTACCCAGCCAGCATGTACATTTGGGGCCCACAAGGGTTTAATGCGGGCAATTTGGGTACTAAGTGGGCATGGGCTTAACCAGGGCAAATATTGTAGGTCCCATGTGGTTTTAGTCACATGACCCCCACATGTGAAACCTTTGTGGGCTGACTTTATCAGCCCCAAAAGGGATGCATGTGGGCTGAGTGGGCATGGGCATGAAAAGGGAAAACTTTATGGGCTTCACAGTGTTTAAGAAAAATAGACCCCACATGGGGACCCCATGTGGGCTGACTACATGGACCCTATAGGGATGATAACAGGGCTAAGTGGGCATGGTATGGAACTGGGAGACACTATGGGGCACCTGTATGGTTTCAATTACATAGATGCCACATGAGGAACCCATGGTTGACTACATGGGCCCTGTAGGGATGATAACGGTGCTATGTGGGCATGGTATGGAACTGGGAGACACTATGGGGCACCCACATGGTTTCAATTATATTGGTGCCACATGGGGAACCCATGTGGGCTTACTACATGGGCCCTATAGGGATGATAACGGGGCTTAGTGGGCATGTATGGAACTGGGAGACACTATGGGGGTGGGGGTCCATATGGTTTCAGTTACATTGGTGCCACATGGGGTGCCCATGGAGTGCCCATGTGGGCCGACGACATGGGTCCTGTAGGGATAATAACAGGGCTAAGTGGGCATGGTATGGAACTGGAAGACACTTTGGGCGGCCTATATGGTTTCAGTTACATCGGTGCCACATGGGGAATCTATGTGGGCTGACTACATGGGCCCTATAGGGATGATATCAGGGCTAAGTGGGCATAGTATGGAACTGGGAGACACTATGGGGGGCCCATATGGTTTCAGTTGCATAGGTGCCTGTAATGTTAAAAATCCATTCTGAGGCCTAAACTTGCTAAAACTGCTCTGCTATGCTGTGTCATGACTTAAGGCCATGACTTCTAGCCTGGATTCCTGCCGATTTGAGGCCACAGGTTGTTATGGTATTGACCATATCAAGTAGCTAAGTTTTGACATGAAGACGTCTAGACAGATCTCAAGGTTTCCTTGTTTTCCACTTGTCGTTTAGATTAACTGTCCGCCTTTCTGTCTTTGTCATTCTGAATGATTCAGCATTCTGTATTGACCTCTCTAAAGACTGCACGCAACTTAGAGAAATGAATAAACTCATTTTGCACCTCCGTCGTTTGTCAGTGCCTTGTTTAACAACCGAATTGACTGCTTCACCAGTGCACAATAATAATAATTCTTACAAGTGAGAAGATATCCAAATTCTCCTCTAACAGTGCCACATGGGGAACCCATGTGGGCTGACTACATGGGCCCTATAGGCAATATAAGGGGGCTAAGTGGGTATGGTATGGAATTGGGAAACACTGTGGGGGACCCATAGGGTTTTAGTAACGTTGGTTCCATCGATGTGGGTAAAAGCCTACGAAATCCACAGATGCAAAAAAACCAAACTATAGATGTCCAGAAATGATGTGTAATAATGCGAAAAGACACAGGGAAAAAGTTTTGAACTTTTTTTGAAAGAAAGTTGGGAAAAAAAAAGACACCAGCTGAAATCAACCAGTAGTTAGAAAGCAGTCTTCCCCTTGGCTGTTGCAAATTCATACAAGCTGGTTCAATCCCAACTGATGGCCTCAATTACTGTAATATTTAAAAGTGAAGTAATTGATACGTTTGTGTTAAGTTACTAAAAATATATTTACAAGGTTTACATGTTAACTATTTACATATTTGTGATTACACAATAATTATTTACAGGTTTAATATTTACATTACCATCTTTAAAAAGAGTCAAAATGTCGTGAATCAGCTCCTGTGGTTTAATTGCATTTACCTCAGTAAAAGTCCTCCTACCCTCTGATTGGTTAGTGAGAGTCACATGGGGGTGAAAAAGAAGGAAGTGTTGTTGTGGACCTGTGAAAAAAAACGCTGGAAGTAAAAAGATCAGTTTGAGAAGTTATCTGTCTCCATCCTGCTTTTTATTCTCATAAAGAGTGATTTTACCACCTCACAATGAACCCTCACGCTACATTTGATGGCAGCGTGGTGCTCTTTTGGTGGTTTGCGAAGTTGGTGAGTTTTATTTCTCCGGACGGTGGATATCGTCACTTTTTGCAGCAAGATTTTAAAAAAAGATAAATTAATTTCACACTGAGAGCAGCAGAGGAACCGTGGACGCAAGTTTTGGAGATATAAAGGACTTTAGCAGTTTTCTTCTACATTTTCATGCTTTTTTGTGGTTTTTGAACCAGACATTTTGCTTCTACAATGTCAGCGGACGAGAGTGAGTCTGTGCATCATCTGCAGCCTGCTCCGGCGCAACAACAAAGGTCAGTGGATATCACAGGGTTTGGCGTTACCCGTCTAGCCCCTTCCACTGTCTCCAGTGCCCTGAAAATTGATCTTCCGCCAACTTTTAAAGGAGATGGGATAGAATCTTTCACAAGCTGGTCTCAATGTTTCAATGTTTTGAAGTGGCATGGCAGGCTATGAATTCGCCTGATGCAGATTTATCTACACTGATGGCCTCCGTCCTCCCAACTCGCCTGTCGGATGCTGCATTTCTGTACTGGGACAGCTTGCCTCCTGCAACCCAGAGAGACTATGATTTGGTCAAGAAGAAACTCAGAGACGTTTTTGGGCCAAAATACTCCCTTCCTTTCTTCCAGACAAATGTGAATGGTCGCCCTCGTAAACCAGGTGAGAGTTTGGATGTGTACAGTGCAGATATCACGCGACTGGTGCTTGAAGCCTTTCCCAGCTATGACCACAGTGCAATAGAAGGTGAAAAATTCCGCCGCTTTGTAGCCGGCTTGGACCCAACCTTGCAGTCAAAAATTCATGAGATGGGTGCAGAGGACTTTGAAACCGCCGTGCGCATCCCCAGCCGCTGTGAGAGAGCACGTGCAGTGCTGCATCTGACCACTGCAGGATCTCCATACGCTCTGCCTTCAGAACAGGTAGCTATGATTCGTCCTAAACCTGCTGACGACAAGCTCCTACAGGCAGTTGAGCAGCTTACTCTTACTGTAACCAGCCTGAAACATGAAGTACAGCATTTACAAGAGAAACACAGTTACCTTGCTCAACGTTTGGACTCAAGACCTGACAAATCCTCCTCCAGTGACACTCGTTACAGCACCCCAGAGACTATGATTCACCTGAGCAGTACTACAGGCGTGATTCAGAGTCCCACTATGAATGTTGCCCTCTACCCCCTGTACATCAGAGACACAGTGAGCGTGAAAACAATGATGAACGCGACCGGCGTCGCTCTCCATCACGCCCATCTTATCAGTATCCCAGGTACGGTTGCCATGACGATGACACTAACAGATACAGAGAAAGCCCTAGCCCAGCTCCACGGAGAAACAGAGATGCAAGTCCCCACACTAGGAGCAGTGTTCGATTCCAGTCCCCTGAAAGACCTGCACACTCCAGCTCCGACCGACAGGGAAACTTCCATTAGCTGCTGTTGAGGGGCAAACATCAGCTACTACATCACAGCCCCAGGATGATACCCAACAGTTAATATTGGACAACGAAGACCCACAAGCTGATGACTCTGTCTCTTCTAACATCTTTGCTATTGTTGAAGGCATTGAAGTGTGTGCTTTAATTGACTCTGGCTCATTTGTCTCCCTTGTGAGCGAAGATTTTCGTAACTCTCATCCAGCTTTGAAGAGACGCCCTCTCACAGCCTCCTCTCTGCCAGCTAATGCAGTCAATAGACAACGGCTGGACATCTTAGGCAAGTTAACCATTGGAATCAGACTGGGAAAACAGGTATGGCAGCAGGAATTTGAAGTTCTCAGAGGCGCTTACCAGCCAGTCATATTGGGCTGGGACTTCATGGAAAAACACCATGCCCTCCTTGATCTCAAACACAAAGTGCTGCAACTATGGGACATGAAAATTCCCCTATTGCCCAAAGGACATGAAGTGGTTGCTTGCTGTAATGTGTCTGTGCTATCCCACTAAGATTCCAGCTATGAGTGAAACCCTCATCACAGCTTGTGTATCAGCAGCTACACCTGCTTCTCCTCTGCCAACTGACTACTGTGGTGTTCTCATGCCCAATCCATCCTGTGAAGTCCAAAATGGCACAAAAGTGGTTGGACTCCTAAACTCTTCCAGAGAAGACAATGAGCTGCATCCTGGACAATACCTTGGTGAGTGTCATTCTTCCTCATCTGTTGACACCATACCAGTTGACGAGACATGTTGTGCAGCCTCTCCTGTGCATGATACAGCTCCTACACCCGTACAGATTGGTGAACAAAACCTGTCAGCTTCTCAAGTTCAGTCTCTGAAATTACTGCTTCATAAGTACTCTGCAGTATTCAGTTAACACTCAGAGGAGAGAGGTCGTACAGGCATAATCAAGCATCATATTCGCACTGGTGGTGCTACACTAACTAAACAACGAGCATACAGAGTGACACCAGAACAGAGAGCAGAAATACAGACTCAAGTTGAAAACTTGTTAAAAGCAGATGTCATTGAAGAGAGCTACAGTCCCTGGGCTGCACCAGTGGTTTTGGTGCACAAGAAAGACGGCACATGGCGTTTCTGCCCGGACTATAGAAAACTCAATGCAGTGACGATCAAAGATTCACACCCTCTTCCCAGAGTCGACGATGCACTGGATGCGCTGTCATTCTCTGCCTGGTTCTCCACAATGGATCTTCAGCATGGATACTAGCAAGTTGAGCTGGAAGAGAATGACCGTGAAAAAACAGCATTCACGACAGGCAGTGGACTGTATCAATTTAAAGTCATGCCAATGGGACTCACAAATGCTCCAGCCACATGCCAACGCTTAATGGAGATGGTACTCCATGGCCTCCCTTGCAAAACCTGCCTTGTATATCTGGATGAAGTGTTGTTGTGGACCCGTGAAAAAAAAGGCTGGAAGTAAAAAGATCGGTTTGAGAAGTTATCTGTCTCCATCCTGCTTTTTATTCTCATAAAGAATGATTTTACCACCTCACAACAAACCCTAACGCTACATTACCAACGTGTCATACAAGTAATATCTATTTATTGGTAAAAGCAAAGAGCTCTCCCAAAACCTTTGCAACCTCTTTGCTGATGGTTTCAGCGAGCACTGTTGGGGATATAATCTGGAAGTGGAAAGAACATAATTTCACCATAAACCAGCCACGACCGTGTGCTTCTTGCTACATTTCTGGCAGAGGAGTGAAAAGAATAATCAGAAGACTTCTCTAAGAGCCAAGGACCATTTGTGGAGTGCCTCAGAAAGACCTGGAATTGGCAGGTACTGTCATGGTCTGGGTCGGCCATGGCAGGCATTCTTGGTTTTCTTATGTTTTCTGTGTTTAGTTGGTATTCTTGTCTCCCCTGTCCTTAGTCTACTGTGTTTCGTGTTTTTTTTTTTTGATCAAGGTCTTTTTATATTTTCAAATATATAACAAAAAAGAGCAGACAATTCAAGCATGAGACAGTTAAACCAAGTTCCTAACAAACACCCCTCCCATGCCCCCCTCCCCCAGATACTGGACCATCGGTGAACTAACATGTAGCACACATTCAAACACAAGTTTTAAAAGGGAAAAAATAAATAAGTAAATAAAAAAAAAAAAAAAAAAAAGCCAAAGCAAAACAAACAAAAAATAATTAACATACCTTCATAGTTTCAGATGTGAAATGCAAATAATAATAAAATAAAATAACAGGTACACATATTTGGGTTACACTGAGATGTTGGCAGCTTCCATACCTTCTACGAAAGAAATAAATGGCTGCCAGGTAACATGGAATCTTCTGGTGGACCCCCTAATAGTATATCTAATTTTTTCTAGATGGATATGAGACATAACCTCCCTTATCCAATGACCATATGTTGGAGGAAGGGCATCTTTCCATTTAAACAAAATAAGTCTCCTGGCCAATAGAGTGCAGAAGGCCATCATGTTTACATAGCGCCCAGGGAGAGGAGCATCCATCGGAGTCACACCAAACAATGAAATCAGTGAGGATGGGTCTATTGTTTTTCCACATATTGTAGAGAATGTCTTGAAGATCAATTGCCAAAAATTGTATAGTTTGGGACACGACCAAAACATGTGTATTAATGTGGCAGGGGCTTGTTTGCATCGATCACAGGTAGGATCAATGTCCCTGTTAATCTTAGACAGTCTGTCTTTGGTCCAGTGAAGACGGTGCACTATTTTAAATTGAACCACAGTATGTCTAAGGCATATTGAGGAGGAGTAAATTCTTTGTATAATTTTTTGCCATATTGCTTCTGAAATTTCTCCATTTAAGTCTATTTCCCATTTGTTTCGAAGCGAGTCCAAACTATTCACATTATGTGTGTTAAGTAGCGTATAGATTCTGCTTATAATTTTTGTGTTATCCTTGCATTTAAAAATTGTGTCTAACAAAGTTTCACGAGGAGTTAATGGGAAGCAGGCAGAGTTAGAAGCCACAAAACCTCTGACTTGTAAATATCTGAAGAAATGGGATTTGGGGAGATTAAATTTCTGTAATAACTGTACAAATGAGGCAAACCTGTCGTCAATATAAAGGTCAGATAATGCAACAATTCCACTTCTTGACCAGATTTCAAAAGCTTCATCCATCATTGACGGAGTAAACATATGATTCCTTGCTACTGGTGCAACATAAGAAAGGTCAGTGAGACCAAAGGAGCGTCTGAACTGATACCACGTTTTAAGTGAATGGATAACAACTGGATTAGAAGTGAAAACTGAGATAGGCTGATCTAATGGTAATTTGGAACATAATAAAGCAACTGGGGAAGTAGACCCAATGGATGTCCTCTCCAAAACCATCCATTCAAGGCTACTGACATCAGTGACATCATTCCTCATCCAGTACAACAATGCTCTTATATTGGCGGCCCAGTGATAATACATAAAATTTGGAAGAGCCATACCTCCAAATGTACGAGGCATCTGCAATATGTTCTTATTAATCCTAGGTGTTTTTTTATGCCATATAAAGGATGATATCTGACTATTCAAACTGTGAAAAAAAGACTTTGTCAAAAAAATGGGAAGGCATTGGAATAAATAAATAAATTTAGGAAGTACATTCATCTTAATAGTATTGATCCTACCCCCTAAGGAAAGAGGCAGGGGGTCCCAGCGTTCAAGGTCTTGCTTTAAATTAGATAACATGGGTTGATAATTAGCCTTATATAGATCTTTGTAGTCACGTGTAACCCATATACCTAGGTATCGGAATTTTTTGGGGCTGATTTTAAAGGGAACTGACCCAAAATGCAACTCATCTACAGAGGTAACAGGGATAAGTTCACTTTTATGGAGATTAATTTTTATAACCAGATTTTTCCAAATTTTGCAAGTAAAGCTAGTAACTCAGGAAAAATTGACAGGGGTTCCGTTATAAACAATAACATGTCATCTGCATAAAGTGACACTTTATGTTCTGAACCTGCTCGGTGAATGCCCTTAATCGAGGAGCTCTGTCTCAAAGCTATTGCGAGAGGCTCAATTGCAACAGTGAACAGGAGCGGCGAAAGAGGGCATCCCTGCCTTGTACCCCGTTTGAGCTGAAAGTAGGTAGATAGAATGTTATTTGTACGCACTGCAGCTACTGGAAGAGTATACAGAATTTTTATCCAGGATATAAATTTGGGGCCAAAATTAAAAACTTCTAAGGTCTTGAAGAGGTAGTCCCACTCCACCCGATCAAATGCCTTTTCAGCGTCAAGTGAAAGAATCACCTCAATATTTGCAGGATCGGGTGGAGTGGGACCATAAAGAATATTAAACAGTCGCCTAATATTGAAAAAAGAATAGCGATTTTTTATAAATCCAGTCTGATCGGGTGCAATAATAGATGGAATAATCCCCTCAAGGCGACGTGCCAAAATTTTTGCAAGGATTTTAGCGTCTGTATTTAATAACGAGACAGGGCGGTATGAACTGCAATCGAGAGGATTTTTATCTTTTTTAAGTAACAAGGAAATTACTGCTTGACGCATGGTTGGAGGTAAGGAGTTTGTGGTAAAAGATTCTTTAAATACCAATAGTAATAAAGGGGAAAGCTGGTTTGAAAATTGTTTGAAAAATTCACTTGGGAAGCCATCCGGCCCTGGAGATTTACCACTTTGCATGGCTCTTATTGCTGAGGCTATCTCCATGACTGAAAAGTCCCTCTCTAACTCAGCAGAAAGTTTTGCATCAACCGAGGGCATATTCAGGGATTTAAAGAAATCTTCTAAAGCAGAGGGGTCAGTAGATGCATCTGAGGTATATAATAATTGGTAAAAATTTTTAAAACAGGAATTGATTTTTTCATTATTCGTGCATTTGAGACCTTGTTCATCATTAATTGCAGGAATAGTTTGATTAGCAGTTCTTTGGCGCAGCTGATGTGCGAGTGCTCGTCCAGCCTTTTCCCCGTGTTCATAATAGCCATGTTTTACTTTGGAAATAAGATATTCAGCCTGCCGCGAAGACAAGAGATCAAATTCTGTCTGTAGTGACAGACGTTTTTTAATCGTATCTGCAGTGGGGGAACGACTGTTCAGCATATCTAATTCTAATATCTCATCTGTCAATTTTTTAAGACGTTCAGTACTAGCTTTTTTTTTATATGCGCAGTATGAAATTATTTGGCCCCTTAAATATGCCTTTAATGACTCCCATACAATAGATGGTGACATCCCTGGGGTCTGATTGATATTGAGAAACACTTTAATTTCAGATGATATAAAACTGATGAATTCTTCTTCTGAAAGAAGCAAAGGGTTAAAACGCCATGGACGATATGTGGATTGTGAATAAGGAATATGTATTTTCATATTCAAAGGACCGTGATCCGAGATAACTATAGCTCCATATTCACATTCTTTTACAGTGTGTAGGATTCTTTTGTCTAGGAAAAAATAGTCGATCCGTGAATATGTCTTATGGACCGGGGAAAAATAAGAGTAAGCTCTGGAGGTGGGATTATGAAACCGCCACACATCCGCCACACCATAAGTTTTAAGGAAGAGCTGTATAGAACGAGCTGATTTGGACAGGGATACCCTCTTAGAAATACTCCGATCTAAAATGGAAGAGAGTGCACAGTTCGTGTCACCGCCGAGAATAAGGTAATGTGTCGTCATGTCTGGTAAGCGAGAAAAGAAATTAGTAAAGAATGTGGGATCATCCCAGTTTGGGCCGTAAATACAGGCTAATATAACTGGTAGTGTGTATAGTTGTCCTACAACAATTACATATCGCCCATAGGGGTCAGTTTGCACATTTGATACTGTAAATGGGGTAGTTTTACTAATCATAATAGCAACACCCCTGGCCTTGGAGTGAAAATTGGATTGGTACACTTGACCCGCCCACCCCCTAACGAGGGAGAGAACTATCTACTGAACGTATATGGGTCTCTTGGAGAAAAGCTATGTCTGTGTTAAGACGTTTTAAGTGTGAAAAGACCTTTTTGAACTTCACTGGGTGATTAAGTGATTTTACATTCCAGCTTATAAAGTTAACTGGGCAACCATCATAACCTCTCAAGTCATTTATATTGGCCATAATGTATGTACAAAAAAATGTGTACCACACATGAAACCCAAAGACACCAAAACAGAATAATAAATATACTCAAATAACAAAAAAAAAGGCAGACAAAATAATATCAATTTGTAAATTGGTCCAGTAATCTCCCATCCCCCATCACCTATCTGAACAAGGTGACTACAACATCCCTCATAAAGAAATCCACACATATAGTGTTTGTGGTGGGGAACTATAAAGCTAGCCGCTTCGGCTCCCGCCGAGCCTCCGATGTGAAGAGAAATAGAAACAGCCAAGTGTATTATGATAAAACCTTATCTATGTAGAACAGTAGACTAAATATATAACTTTTACAAATGAAAAAATAAATAAATAAATAAATCAGAATTATAATGAGCAGCTAGTCTAAGCAACAGGTATTTTTAAATCTCTTGATGAACATTTTAAGCTCCATGCATGTTTTAAAGTGGAATGAAGATAAATCGGTTTATTCGGATCTGTGTAACCTGTTGCAACTATCAGGAACTGGAATGGCTTTGGGTATTTAAATCAGGATATTCTGTACATGAGAGTGAGATTAATGGTTAAATAATAACACCAGCCTATCAGAGAACGTATGAAATTGGGTACCACCCTGTGATTGAAAAGTTCAAGCCTATCAGCTCCTCCTTTAAAATAGATACATAAAAGAAATAAACACATACTTAAAAACCATAACTGAATTAACGCTACATTTCTGTAGTTAAGATCACTCTATATCACACTGTAAACGAGGTAAACATACCCACAGTCTAGAACACAAGCTCACAAATGGAAAGATTTTCAGTCTCACGGGCACTGTCCATCCTCCGTGGGCGGAATAATGTTCTTCTTAACATACGCCATGGCTTTATCTGGGTCAGTAAACTCCATGTCCTCCCCTTTGTAAGTGACCCTGAGCCGAGCTGGAAACAGTATTCCGTACCGAACTCCTGGTCGATCACGAAGAAGTTTCCTCACCTCCGTGAACGCAGCCCGGGCTTTGGCCACAGTCGCAGTGTAGTCGGGGAAAATGGTAACCGGTTCTCCATTGAAACGAAGCGGACCTCGAGTGCGAGCACGGCGAAGTACCTCCACACAGTCTTGATAATAGTGTAGTTTAGCGACGATGGCGCGAGGTCTTCCACCCGGTCTCTTCGGCCCCAGGGTCCGGTGTGAGCGGTCGACCAGTGGCTCTTTGTCCAGTTGTAGGACCTCAGTTAGCAGCTTTGACACAGACGTCGTAGTGCTGGAGTCAGGTGTTTCGGGGATGCCGATGATTCTAATGTTACACCTCCTCATTCGTCCTTCCATATCCTCACACTTCTCTTGTAACTTTGTCATTTCAGCCTTCATCTCACTCACTGTGCTCTGAAGAGTTGCCACTTCATCCGACCACGCTGATAGCCCCCCTTCCACCTCTCTGATGCTAACCTTCACTTGGTCGATCTCGGAGTGCAGCGCCGCGGAGTTATTAATTATCTCGGTCTTCACCGCTTTCAACTCATTTTTGAGAAAGTCAAAGTCCTCAGCGAGGGCACTTTTCAGCTCCGACTTTATCACTGCTGAAATGTCCGCTTTAAGTGAGAGAAGGATTTCCGACTTTAAGCCTGCAATGTCCATTTCTCCCGCATCCGTTGGGGGTGGGGTCTTCTCACCTGGACTCCTAGCAGTACTCTGGTCCGAGGAGGTGTTGGGCCTTGTGTTGGAATGTCCGGTATACTTATATTTCCGCAAATTAGTTGCCATCTGCGCGTTTCCACGGAGGTAGTCCACTTTAAGGTTATCTTTAGGAAAAAATAATTGTTGTCTAGGATGGGATACAATTAACAAATCTCACTTAAAATAGAGGTTCAGCGGGAGCTCACGCTAAACACAGCTTACTCCATTGCGGTCAAGCCACGCCCCCCCTGTGTTTCGTGTTTTACTTTGAAGGTCTGTCTTCTCTTCAAAGTGTTTACTTTTACTTACCCTCCGTTTAGCTCCCTGATTGTTTGCACCTGCCTCTCATTTGTTTCTTTCTGTATATTTTAGTCCTATCTTTCCTTTCTGTTTGCTGGTTCACCTGTTTATATTATCCCGTTGTTCTCCCGCTGCAGCGGTGATGGCAGGGTCTTGGTCGCCTGCAGCTCCTGCTGCAGGGACCCAGGCTGGGTCGGAACCGCCTGCAGCTCCTTCTGAAAGGGCGACGGCAGACTCTCGGCCGCCTGCGGCTCCTGCTGCAGGGGCGATGGCAGGTTCATGGACGCAGGGGCTCAGGGAGAGTCACGGCCGACTGCGGCTCCTGCGGCAGCAGCTCAGGCAGCGGCTCCTGCGGCCATGCACGGGACCTTGGCGAGCATGCGTCAACCACCTCGGAGAAGTGGAGAGGTGCGTCAATCACCTCAGACACAAGATCGGGTGAGCGTGCGTCAACTGCCGTGAGAAAGGGTTGAGACGAGGTGAGGCACGTCAACCACCTCAGAGGTGAGGTGAGGCGCGTCGGCCGCCTCGGAGACACAGGAAGGTGCATCAACCTTCACGGAAACAGGTTGCGGGGGAGGCGTGTCAGCCACCTTGGAGGCGAGGTGAGGCTCGTCGGCCGCCTCAGAGACACAGGAAGGTGTGTCTGCCGCCTCAGAAACACGGGAAGGTACGTCAGCCGCCTCAGAGACAGGGGACGGTTGGAACTCGGTGGCCACTGCGAGGGGTGAAGCTAATGCCACCAGCTCCTCCCTGCATCTGACCAGGTCATCACGGAGTGACTCGAAGATCAGCAGGGTAAGGAGCTGGGGCATGGTAGCCAGGTAGTTCAGGAGGAGGTCATATGTAATGATTATAATGTAATTATGATATACCATTGCCATCAAAGTCATATTTAACAAAGCATGTATGCATATATGAATGTTAAAGGAAATGTATTACTTTGGCCATTGAAACACATTTATCCAGTGTATTATTTTTAAGGGTTTTTCTTTTGTATTTCCATTGTCTGGACTGATGCTTTGTACTGAACATTTCTACAGGTCTCTGACCATCTGATTATTTTGTGGGCATCATCTGTAACCAGTGTGCCAAGACTTTCCAAAGGTTCTAAAAAGGTAAGTAAAAACTTGGATACATTTTGATGACAGGAGAGGGTTTGAGGGGTTCTTTCTGTTGTCACTGTAATATCTATTACCTTCTTTCTCGATGCCACCTTTTGGAGGTATAGTAACAGAGCCAAATAGAGTCTGAATGTCTCCCTGCAAAGATGGTGAAGCCTACTAAATGTAGTTGTTGTGTTATAATATATAGTATTATAATGCCAATATAACATGTGTGTTTTGCAAATGAACTAAATAAATCACAAATTAGAAACCCAAATATCTTTCCATCAAGTGAGCAGAGAAATAATCAGGTCTTTGCATGTTCGAACCAAACGAAGACGCATTAAAGCCAAAGTTGCAGAGCACATACAGATGTAGGAAGAGTTGCGTTTCAAAGACAAAGCATCCTCAAATATGGATTGCGTCACTGAAATGGATGGCCAGCTTCATAATGAAGAGCTGGATTCTCAGGCTGTTTACGGTGAAAGTGACCAAGAATCAGATTCTGAGATGTTTTACAATGATAGCGGTGAATAATTAAATTTGGATGGTAGCACTGAAGGAACGCATCCTTGTAATGATCTGAAAAGGAAGTTGGCTGATTGGGCCACAAATCACAATATTTCACACAGTGCACTGACAGAACTATTGCATATTTTAGTGCAGTGCGGAGTCATGGATTTACCTAAAGATTCAAGAACTCTTTTGTCAACCTCAACAACCTGTATGGTCAAGGAAATTGGAGATGGTAGCTATTATCATTTTGGAGTGTCAAATGCAATTATTTCAGAACTGTCACGTGAATCATGTCCTTCACCAGACACTCTAACCCTCCGTGTTAATGTTGATGGGTTACCGCTCTTCAGAAGTTCTAAAATGGAGTTATGGCCTATTTTGGCCATGATCAAAGAACTTCCAGGGTCAAATGTTATTATTATTGGTCTGTATGCAGGCCAAACAAAGCCTGATTCTGTTGATGATTACTTAACCTTTCTGTCATGTTCGGGTCAAATCTGACCGATTTCCTACTTTCATCAATCATAAATATTGTGTTTTACATTTGATTGTCTCAGGGCCTGATGATATCCTCCACACTAGCCATTTGAAAATATATAATTGCCTATCACCACTTTCATTGAATTTTGAGTAGTTTATTCAACTTTGTAACACCTGTGATGTTCCTGGTCAAAAATGACCACCATAGGAAATTAAAGGGTGACCCTAGATTGTGTTCATCCACCACATAGTACACAACCACAAATATACCACCATACACACACACACACCACCCCACATGAACCCTTTCAGACGGAACAAATAGGTGTCTCCTCTTCCCACCTCATTCCAGTGCTTATGTGCCCATCCCCCTACATGAACTACAGCTTTCAAACTAAATGTATAACACTTGTTCCACATTTAAAAGTAAACAATTAGGTGTTTGTTATGGGAACATTGTGTTTCAAGAGGAGACTCTTTCTGGCAGATCTTGGGAAAGCTTTAGTGACTCCTCTGATTCAACAGCGCCAGCACCTTCCCCGTGCACCAGCACCTTCCCCGTGCACCAGCCTCTGCCAGTCTGGTGAGGAGTCTGCAGCCCCAGCCACTGCCCTGGCTGCTCTCCCCCCAAAACAGGGGCCGAAATGGAAGAAATGTGACCTCTGTGCCTCTAGAGACAATAAAACAAGTCTTATATGTTTCAAATGTGATGCCTACGTTTGCAAGGCACACTGCAATCTGATTGCAAAATGTCACTCCTGTGTGTGACACATGCCCCCCCATGTAATTTTTGTATATTCACTGCAGTTATTCATGTAAACCACTAGTTTGAGACATTGTTTACAGCCTAAAAGGGAGTTAAATAAAATTTGATGATGATCAGTGTTTTTTCTGTTAATTTAGGAGCAGTTAAAACAGGCCGGTCAAATTTGACCGGGAGCACTAAAGTAAGTGGGGAGAAACGAACACGACACAAAGGTGCATGGGATTTGCATAGACAATAAGATTGTGTTTCCTGATTTGAAATCACGTCTTAGAACAGATACACAGTTTAAAGATATGATAGATGAAGAACATCATCATGGTGTTTCACCCCTGCAAGAGCTTGGCATAGGGATGGTGTCAAGTTTTGTACTTGATTACATGCATTTAGTTTGTTTAGGAAATGTTAGAAAAGTTGTAAGTCTATGGATCAGAGGACCTTTGAGATGTCGGGTTTCTGCAGCTACCATCACCATTATCTCTAACCATTTGAAATCAATTAGAGAACATCTTCCAAGGAATTTTTCTGGAAAACCACGATCACTTATAGAATACAGTCAGGGGAAGGCTACTGAATTCAGACAGTTTCTTTTGTATACAGGCCCAGTTGTTCTTCAAGGACGCCTTCCTGCACGACTGTATAAGAATTTTATGTTACTTTCAGTTGTAATGAGAATTCTTCTCAGCCCAACTGTGTTCTGAATACTGTGACTATGCAGACAAACTGTTGAAATGTTATGTGACTAACTTTATTAATATATATGGATCAGAGCACCTTGTGTATAATACTCACAGTCTTATACATCTGGCTGATGATGCAAAAAACTTTGGTGCCCTAGACAATGTTTCGCGTTTCCCCTTTAAAAATTATCTCGGCACATTAAAGCGACTAGTAAGAAGGCCCCAAAATCCACTTCAACAAATTGTGTGGCGTTAAGGTATAAAAGCTACCACTTTTACTGATGCAAAGGAAATGATGAATAAGCTTCAACAGCCACATCTCAATGCTCCAACTCTTCCAGAGTTCCCTGCTTGCGTACAGTATAAGAAGTATAATATTGAGGGAAATATTATTTCATGCCCTCAAGGCAACAACGACTTTGATGTTGAGGGAGGAGTTGCTGTTGTGAGAAATATTCTAGAAGTGCTAACAGGAGTTATGATTGCTGTGTGTCAGTTTTATGAGAGACAGGGATGCTTTTACAAGTACCCTGTTGATTCATCCTGTGTGGGGATCAGAACAGTGATACAGCTTTCTGACCAGCTTCATGGTGTGCCTGTGACTGACTTAACAAAAAAACTCATACTGCTTCCTTTGCCAGAGGGATATGTGGCTCTTCCACAGTTACATGATGAGTAATTGACCCTATAACCTTGCAGCATGTCTCTGTTCAGCATTGAGGAGTTCAGAGATGAAAAATCAAGAGAAGGAAAGGCCCTAGTGGATATTATCCCTTTATGTTTGTTTACAAATGAGGACCAGACGGAGTGTTTTTGGCCATCAGGCCTAAGTTTTAATATCACCAAGGCAGTAAAGCAGCAACTCCAGCCTGATGCTTCATGGAGGACATACAGTGTGCGTGTAATTGGAAATGCAGGTAAAAAACCGATTCTTGAGGGAGTGGTATAACTGGGGCTGTACAAGATTTAGATTAACCTGTACATTTGTCTTTTTAAGATACATATGGAAATGTTCATCGCAAGCTGGCACAAGCAGAGGTTACATCTGATCTCCAAACAGACAATGACGTACTAAAGAAGAGACAAAGAAGGTAATGTAAATGTACACAAACCTGTTACTGTCCTTAGTGAAATGTCATAGTTTAGCTTCACAGCACTTATAGGAAAATGTTTTATATTTTAACAGTACTGTAGTAGGGCTGTAAGATGGCTTGTTGTAATTTATGTGTGGTGAAGTTAATAGTTTCTTAGTATGAGAGATGCCATGTGTGGCATTAGAACTTGTAGAAATGCTTGTCACATGTTCAGTGTGTGAGACTCGAGAGCCCTGGTTACAACTGTTAAACATGGTCTCCTGCCAGAGACATGACATGCATTTTTTTCTAATTAGGCGTGGCCTATTCGCATGGCCAATGCAAGCATTGAAGCCACTCCTATTACTATTCGACGTATTTATTGGTGTGAATGCATTAAGGCATTCACACCTATTGTTTTCCTGTTTCTCTTTATTTGGTGTGAATGCATTAAGGCATTCACACCTATTGTTTTCCTGTTTCTCTTTATTTATTATTCCATCTTCCGTACGTTTTTCGTCGTTTAACTAGTCCTTCATACTTTCACCGATTTCAACCGTTCAACTTTCAAAATGTTCAGCTTGTTCAGGAATCGAGTGCTATGACTTTTGGTGTTTCAAATATTTATACTTTTTAAAATATTTAACTTTTAAGACCTTTTTTTGTGCCATTGAAAATGAATGGGGAGATCTTCAAACCTTGTTAAAATCTTCATACTTTCACCGATTTCAACCATTCAACTTTCAAAATGTTCAGCTTGTTCAGGAGATTCCTCCTATGACTTTTGGTGTTTCAAATATTTATACTTTTTAAAATATTTAACTTTTAAAATCTTTTTTTTTGCCATTAAAAATGAATGGGGTGCTCTTCAAATCTTGCAAAAACTTTGTGCTTTTTCAAACCTTACTACTTCAGCATACTTTCACCGATTCAAACCATTCAAACTTTAAAATGTTCACAAAAGATTGGACTCTTCTCATATAATTCAGTTTTTAAAAATATTTTACCGTTTTTGAATTATGGCCGTTTAAGTTTTACCATTTTTTCATTTTTTCAGATCTTTAGAGTGACGGAATGTTTGTAAACATTCTGCTAGAGTGAGAGCCCTTTCAAAATTAAAACTTTTTTTTTCTAAACAACCTGCTCTTGCAGCCAGACCTTTCACCCCACATACATAATTTATACATCAAAACGTAGGTATTTTTGTCCTCTTTCACACAATGTAACCCTTGAAAATGAGAGACTTCAACTTTTCCTGCTAGAGGCCTCCAAATGACAGAAAGTCTCCTATTTTTCCTATACTTTGTAATGTAAAATCCGACCTCTTTTTTCAAATTGATTGAAAAAGTTTCATGTTTTTACACTGCCGTAATTTAAAAACGGTAGGGATTTCAGAAACAAAAGATATATCCCTGTAATCCTGAAAGCCTTGTGGCGCTCACGGTTCAAGAATTTTTTCAAAAACTTATTCAGCTTTTGAATTACAGCTGTTTGTTCGGACACAGAAATCCAGATTCGGACTGACTGGAGACAGTGTAATTAGGGGGTCGCTGGCTCTTTCTCTCCTAATCTCACACACACACATACACACGCTGGAGGAGCCGCACATGTGACTGCCTCCCCTGAAGCCCCGCCCCTTTTTGCAGGTTCTTCAGGCACAGTATATGATATATTATGGCTCCACCCTTTGCAGCTTCAACAGCTTCAACACTTCTAGGAAGTGTGTTTATTGGGGATTTTTGACCATTCTTCCAGAAGTGCATTTGATCCCTTAGCTTTTAGAAAGGTTTTTCTCATTAATGCTTGTTGCTTTTAACATTTTCTCTGAATTTAGCTGTCTTAGTTGTGTTTAGCCTTTAGCTACATTAGTTTCATTTCACATGTTTTAACTCTTGAGACATTCTGCAAAGATGTTCAGCTAAAGTCTGCTACTTTTTAAGATTTTTTAACTCATGTTTTTCAAATTTTCAGTCCATTGTCATGAAGTAGTTTGAATTTTTGGTCAATGTTATGCAAATCTTAGCAGCTTTTACATTCTTTTGGCAACTTCAACATTCCTGTATGAAAATGTTCATCTCCTGCCAAAGGTTTTATTTTTGACTTCTGCTTTTAAAAGTTGTGCTTTACTTTAATACATTTATGGGAGTTCATCACTAGATTTCTATTCCAATTTAGGCAGATTTTCCATTCTCCTACCTAAGCATCATTCAGCATGTTGCTCCCTTTGCTGTGTTTGACATGCTTTCTGGATTCAATACATAGCACTAAGACATTTTGCTAAATCATGCTGTATTCAAAGACTATTCATTTGTTCAAATTCTTTATAAAATTCATGCTCTTCAAATGTATTTTTTACTTTTGAGCAGAGTTCAGGTCAAAATTCAGCTTAATGCATTCACACCTGCATTTTCGAAGGAAATGCAATTTTTCTAGTTGGTGTGAATGCATTAAGGCATTCACACCTATTGTTTTCCTGTTTCTCTTTATTGGTGTGAATGCATTAAGGCATTCACACCTATTGTGTTCCTGTTTCTCTTATTATTATTATTGGTGTGAATGCATTAAGGCATTCACACCTATTGTGTTCCTGTTTCTCTTTATTGGTGTGAATGCATTATGGCATTCACACCTATTGTTTTCCTGTTTCTCTTTCTTTATTATTATATCTTCTTCCGTACGTTTTTCGTCGTTTAACTAGTCCTTCATACTTTCACCGATTTCAACCATTCAACTTTCAAAATGTTCAGCTTGTTCAGGAGAGGGGTGCTATGACTTTTGGTGTTTCAAATATTTATACTTTTTAAAATATTTAACTTTTAAAACCTTTTTTTGTGCCATTAAAAATGAATGGGGAAATCTTCAAACCTTGTTAAAATCTTCATACTTTCACCGATTTCAACCATTAAACTTTCAAAATGTTCAGCTTGTTCAGGAGATTCCTCCTATGACTTTTGGTGTTTCAAATATTTATACTTTTTAAAATATTTAACTTTTAAAACTTTTTTTTGTGCCATTGAAATGAATGGGGTGTTCTTCAAATCTTGCAAAAACTTTGTGCTTTTTCAAACCTTACTACTTCAGCATACTTTCACCGATTCAAACCATTCAAACTTTAAAATGTTCACAAAAGATTGGACTATTCTCATATGACTCAGTTTTTAAAAATATTTTACCGTTTTTGAATTATGGCCGTTTAAGTTTTACCATTTTTTCATTTTTTCAGATCTTTAGAGTGACGGAATGTTTGTAAACATTCTGCTAGAGTGAGAGCCCTTTCAAAATTAAAACTTTTTTTTTTCTAAACAACCTGCTCTTGCAGTCAGACCTTTCACCCCACATACATAATTTATACATCAAAACGTAGGTATTTTTGTCCTCTTTCACACAATGTAACCCTTGAAAATGAGAGACTTCAACTTTTCCTGCTAGAGGCCTCCAAATGACAGAAAGTCTCCTATTTTTCCTATACTTTGTAATGTAAAATCCGACCTCTTTTTTCAAATTGCTTAAAAAAGTTTCTTGTTTTTACACTGCTCTAATTTAAAAATGGTAGACATTTGCCAAACAAAAAATATATCACTAGAATCCTGAAAGCCTTGTGGCGCTCACGGTTCAAGAATTTTTTGAAAAACTTATTCAGCTTTTGAATTACAGCTGTTTGTTCGGACACAGAAATCCAGATTCAGACTGACTGGAGACAGTGTAATTAGGGGGTCGCTGGCTCTTTCTCTCCTAATCTCACACACACACATACACACGCAGGAGGAGCCACACATGTGACTGCCTCCCCTGAAGCCCCGCCCCTTTCTGCCTGTTCTTCAGGCACAGTATATGATATATTATGAGAATGATCACAGCCTTGACTCACATATGAGCTTTAGTTCATCCCATTCCTAATCAATATGATGTGGCTCCACCCTTTGCAGCTTCAACAGCTTCAACACTTCTAGGAAGTGTGTTTATTGGGGATTTTTGACCATTCTTCCTGAAGTGCATTTGATCCCTTAGCTTTTATAAAGGTTTTTCTCATTAATGCTTGTTGTTTTTAACATTTTCTCTGAATTTAGCTGTCTTAGTTGTGTTTAACCTTTAGCTACATTGGTTTCAGTTCACATGTTTTAACTCTTGATACATTCTGCAAAGATGTTCAGCTAAAGTCTGCTACTAATTTTCAGTCCATTGTCATGAAGTAGTTTGACTTTTTGCTCAATGTTATGCAAATCTTAGTAACTTTTACATTCTTTTGGCAACTTCAACATTCCTGTATGAAAATGTTCATCTCCTGCCGAAGGTTTTATTTTTGACTTCTGCTTTTAAAAGTTGTGCTTTACTTTAATACATTTATGGGAGTTCATCACTAGATTTCTATTCCAATTTAGGCATATTTTCCATTCTCCTACCTAAACATCATTCAGCATGTTGCTCCCTTTGCTGTATTTGACATGTTTTCTGGATTCAATACATAGCACTAAGACATTTAGCTAAATTATGCTGTATTCAAAGACTATTCAGTTGTTCAAATTCCTTTTCACATTCATGTTCTTCAAACTTTTTTCTACTTTTCAGCAGAGTTCAGGTCAAAATTCAGCTTAATGCATTCACACCTGCATTTTCGAAGGAAATGCAATTTTTCTAGTTGGTGTGAATGCAGTAAGGCATTCACACCTATTGTTTTCCTGTTTCTCTTTATTTATTTATTGGTGTGAATGCAGTAAGGCATTCACACCTATTGTTTTCCTGTTTCTCTTATTATTATTATTATTATTGGTGTGAATGCAGTAAGGCATTCACACCTATTGTGTTCCTGTTTCTCTTTATTGGTGTGAATGCATTATGGCATTCACACCTATTGTTTTCCTGTTTCTCTTTATTGGTGTGAATGCATTAAGGCATTCACACCTATTGTTTTCCTGTTTCTCTTTATTGGTGTGAATGCATTAAGGCATTCACACCTATTGTTTTCCTGTTTCTCTTTATTATTATTCTTCTATCTTCTTCCGCCATTTTTCGGCATTTAACTAGTCCTTCATACTTTCACCGATTTCAACCATTCAACTTTCAAAATGTTCAGCTTGTTCAGGAGAGGGGTGCTATGACTTTTGGTGTTTCAAATATTTATACTTTTTAAAATATTTAACTTTTAAAACCTTTTTTTGTGCCATTGAAAATGAATGGGGAAATCTTCAAACCTTGTTAAAATCTTCATACTTTCACCGATTTCAACCATTCAACTTTCAAAATGTTCAGCTTGTTCAGGAGATTCCTCCTATGACTTTTGGTGTTTCAAATATTTATACTTTTTAAAATATTTAACTTTTTAAAACCTTTTTTTTGTGCCATTGGAAATGAATGGGGAGCTCTTCAAATCTTGCAAAAACTTTGTACTTTTTCAAACCTTACTACTTCAGCATACTTTCACCGATTCAAACCATTCAAACTTTAAAATGTTCACAAAAGATTGGACTCTTCTCATATGATTCAGTTTTTAAAAATATTTTACCGTTTTTGAATTATGGCCGTTTAAGTTTTACCATTTTTTCATTTTTTCAGATCTTTAGAGTGACGGAATGTTTGTAAACATTCTGCTAGAGTGAGAGCCCTTTCAAAATTAAAACTTTTTTTTTCCAAACAACCTGCTCTTGCAGCCAGACCTTTCACCCCACATACATAATTTATACATCAAAACGTAGGTATTTTTGTCCTCTTTCACACAATGTAACCCTTGAAAACGAGAGACTTCAACTTTTCCTGCTAGACGCCTCCAAATGACAGAAAGTCTCCTATTTTTCCTATACTTTGTAATGTAAAATCCGACCTCTTTTTTCAAAAGTGTCCAAAATGTCCTCTTTTTTTAACCTGCTGGTATTTCCACAATTTTAGCCCGAGAAACACAAATGTTACACCGATCTTTGCAGGAATGTCTTGCGGTTCCAACGATGTCAGGGACATTTCGCTGGGAGTTACCGTTTTCCTGTAAATTGTGGTTGTTTCAGACCATGTTTCACCTGATTTTCAGTGTGATTCAGATGGAAGGTGACTTTCTAACTGACACAGCAGTGCAGTTTGAGCTGCTTCTGCAGCTGTCAATCATAATTAATTAAGAGCTGGAAGAGCCTTTTATGTATTATTGACCTAATTTGGCCTTTTGTACAGTTAAACCTTGTTTGGAAGTTTGAAATATGATTGATTTTAAATGCAAATGCTCTTTTTTTTCTATAATGACTTGCTCACATTGTTTTAATCTTGGTGCATTAGTTTTTTGCATTTTGCATTATATTGAGCCAATAATTCATAAACTTATGCCTTTAAGGTGTCAAACATTCCAATTAAACTTTTTGAAAAATCTTACTCAGTTTTATGATTCTTCAAATGTTCAAATCTACATTGAACTCATTGCAATTGTTTTTCTGACTTCTGTACATTTTACAGTTTCTAAGTACTTTTTTTTTCTTAATTCTTTTTGTGATTTCAACAGTTCTGCCATCAAAATGTTCAACCCTTTCTGTTGTTCAACAGATCTTTCTGCATGTAATGTTTTTAACGTCATGTCATTCATATTTTGAATGTAATATTTTTGTTTCTGAATTTTTTCTGTTCATTTTAAGAGTTTTACCTACTTTTTCATTCTTTGTTCAACACTTCTGCTATCAAAATGTGCAGTTCTGAGTAGAGTTTAACCTGTACCTTATGCTTTTTTTCTCATCTCCATGCTTTTATTTAACATGATGCTTTAGCATAATAAAATCAAAGGCCTTTTTACAATCATCATTTTACTAACTACAGTTATTGTAATGCTCATCATTTCAATTTATTCAGCATTTTGCTCCATTAGCTGGGAATAACAACTTATTTGCTGTTAACATGCTAATTTAGCAGCATATTTCACTACTTTCTGTTGAAATTTTATGCTAAATTCTGCTCTATTTAAAGATTGTTCAAATGTTCCCATCCACTTTGAGCTCATGTTGAAGTTCAGCAGCCACTTTATCTGGTTCAGCCTTTCAACTGTTCAGATGTTTGGTTCAAATTCTTCAGCCAATATTAGTTTAGTAGTCAAAGAATTTGATCAGGAAATGTGATCTTCATGGTTTTTCAAAATAAAGGTATTTAAGATTTTTGAAAATATTTTCCAGTCTACTTTAAACTTACATTCTCCAGTTTTTGAAGACCCTGTTTTTTTTTTTTCCTGTCTTTTACTGTCATTTTAAGAGTTTTAACTACTTCCACATTTTTCTGTACGATTTTTAACAGTTCTCTGATCATAATGTTCTGCTTTATGCTTTGACACGACTTGCTTTTTCGAACCTTTTTGATCTTTCAAATTTTCTGTGTTTTTATTTTAATGCTCAACTAAGCTTGTGTGACGATTCTTCAATGTGATGCAATTTTTGGTGTTAGACAACTGGAGACCAGTAACATTACTATGGTTATAAACTACTTTAGTTTATGCAAATAGCTTAAAGCATATAATTGGAAAACTTGTAAATGAATATCAATCAGCTTTTATAAATGTAAGATATATTCACAATCACAGTCGACTGATTCTGGATCTGATTGACCTTCAATCATTCATTCAATCACAGTCTTGTGTTGTTCAGAGATTTATTTTTATTGTTAATTGTCAATTCTCCTCGACTGCCAAAATGCTCATGATAAAGAGGGCCAAAATGTATTAAAGAGAGCCAGATATTTAAAAGCTTATTTAAAAATCAGAAGTCAAAGTGTAAATGTCAAGAGGGGGTTGAACAAGATAATGTGTTGTTCAAAATAGTGGAAGGTAGACAGGAAGACGGTGGGTTTTTACTCTGAAAGCAGTGGTGCAGTAGTGTGCAGTGTGACATTACTGTCTCCTTCTGGGTATACTTATGTATGGAGTTGGCATGTTTTTCCTGTCGTGTGGGTTTTCTTTGGGTGCTCAGGTTTCCTCCACAGTTCAAAAACATGACTTGGGGGATTCATTTGTGGCAGCGGCTCAGAGATGCTTACTGCTGAACCACAGGAGCGAACTCACCAGTTTCGCTCCGCAGTTACCTTCCAGCACTGTCACAGAACACATTATCTGGATGACACTAAACGACCAGTAATCAGGTCTCTGGTTACCATACGATGTGGTTGGAGTCATAAAGCTCTTTAAGCACCAATGATTCTGAAATGCAAGTACTCATTAAAAAGTCAAATCTAACAAAAGCATTACTTATGTGCTTGTTCTTTCCTTTTCTTGTTCATCATGACTTGCTGTCGATTTCTCTTGTCTTTAACCATTTTTTTTTAAAAATAGTGACTAAAATGTCGACAGTGGTTTAGGTTGCCGTATGACAAGTATGCTGAACTGAATTCTTAATATTTAAATCAAACTTAAAACATGGTCATTTGTATCAGAACAAAATCCACTGACAATCATTACTCAAACAAATAAAGAACAGGGTGTCACTGACCAACTGCAGAGAGAAAAAGGACTTAAGTCACAAAAAGAACCTTCAGGTAAGTGTGCTCATTCACTCATTTATTTTCTTTCAAGTCAATCATTACTCTAATGTGGTGAATGAGGTGGAGTTCAGCTGGAAACCACGGGTCCTGCTGGAGCTGGCCTTTAGGTGTGTAAGGCGCACCAATCCCCCGAGCACTACATCCAGCATGGCCGCTTCCCTCCACAGACAAACTGGAGCCTCTTCCCGCTCCTGTAACAAAGGACAAAACAGTAGTCCAGTTGGAGTCACCTATATCAAGTATGTAAAACACATTAAGCTGTGTTGTGCATGAAATATGCTACATAAATGAACTTGCCTTGCCTATTAATGTATAATCTGATCATGAGCTGGGGTGATAGTAAAAAAAAAAATCCTGAGCCTGAACTTTTTTTCCCTGGGAGGTAAGCGAGCCCCTAAGCCAAGATATATGCCCCGATCAACACAATTGTCATTTTTTGTCCTCTTAAAGTGTAAGTCTGGTGTAAATTGACCCTCGGTCCTGTTGTTCAAGCTCACCACATGCAGCCCATAGAAAACAGAATGAGACAATCGAACAACATAGGCCAGGGGTGTGATTCCCTGGGACAACATTTTGATAAAAAGTTCATTAAACTGAATATTCTGATGACTCTTGTAGATTTTTATTATTACAGTAGCATCTTAATTGTGGAGAGCATCAGAGCTCTTGGGACCCTGGGCCTGGTAGGCCTGTTCAGTAATCCATCCCTGCTTTTAACTAGTCACTTACCTGCATGCATATTGCTTGTATAGCACACTGATACTACAGCCATACTAAAAAAGGTCAATGGGTGACAATTATAATACTCAAAAGTAAACTAGAAATTGAATGAATCAATGAATATTGGATTTGTTTACAGTAATGATTAGGAGCCAAACCATTGACAAAAGGGCATGAGCAAGGAGACATTCAATTTTCTGAAAAATATGCACCATTTATTCTAAATATTTTTTGAAACAGCTACAGTGCAACAAACAAGTGAAATTAAGAACAATTAGTCACAAGAATTTAAAGTGCTTCAAGACAATTTGATATTAAGAGAACTATAAGTAGCAATCATTTAAAGTGCTTCAAGGACTAAAAAACAATGAGAAATAAATAAAATAAAAAAATAAAAAATAAGCAAATACTGTTTACTACACAAAACTCAACATTTGTTCATTCAAATTAAGTTGCTATTGAACTGTAAATTCTGGTGAGATGCCGTGTGTAATAAGATAGCCTGCATGCTGCCTCGAGACAGATGTGTAAGGGCGAGTTTATCCTCCGCTAATTTCTTGCACAGCGTGACGAGTGGCAGTAAACGACAGATCATTCTCATATTTGGATGCAAGATGGCGCTGTAGGGATGGCAGCCTCTCCAGTTGCTCCACAGCCCTGAGTTGTTTATTTCCTTTTTTACTTCTTTTCCTTATATCCTATGGATATGTTTAACTTACCACCGGGAGCCAGTCATCTTGTTTATTCAAGAGAGGAATTACTGGGCTTAAAGACAACAGCACATGCCGGAATTCGACACCATATACCGGCAGAACTGAGGAGGAGATACAGAGGCTGCAAGACAGGCGCTAAGCTAAAGGCTAAGCTAGCGGACAATCGGAGGCGTTTTAAACCATCAATCCCGATTATTATAATGGGGAATGTCAACTCACTGCCTAACAAGATAGACGAACTGTCTACACTGAACAACCAGCAGATTTACCGAGAGAGCAGCTTGTACATTTTCACAAAGACGTGGCTAAATCACCTGGTACCAGATGCTAATGTGGACCTGCCGGGTTTTACTGCAGTGAGAGCCGACAGAGACGCAAACGCTTGCGGAAAACGCAGAGGTTGGGGACTCATTATTTATATTAACCACCGCTGGTGTAGCCCAGGACACGTCACTGTGAAAGAGGTCTTGTGTTGTCCAGATTTGGAACTGCTAGCTGTTAGCCTACGGCCTTACTACATGCCCAAGGAGTTCAGTCACGTGATCGCTCTGTGTTTACATCCCCCCAAGCGTCGATGCAGCCATTGCCTGTGAGAATATTCCACACAGTGACAGCAAGGCTGCAGACACGGCACCCTGAGGCGTCCATTAGCATCTCTGGGGATTTTAATGCTAATGCACCTTGGCTGCCTTTCACCAGGCTGTGGACTGTCCCACGAGGAATAATAAGACAATTGATCTTCTGTATACCAATGTGAGGGATGCATACAGAGCCACCCCCCTCCCCCCACTTGGTCCATCTTCAGCCCCAGTACAGCCCCCTGGTGCAAAGGCAGTCGACTACAACACACTCTATCAGGAAGTGGTCGTCTGAAGTGGAGGACACCCTGAGAGACTGCTTTGAAGCCACGGACTGGGATGTGCTGCTGAAACCTCATGGTGAGGACATTGAAGGGCAGACACACTGTCTGACGGACTATTTAAATTTCTGTTTAGACGCGTCACCCCTGCTAAGACTTACGCTGCTACCCGAACAATAAACCCTGGGGACTCAAGAGGTCAAGCTGTCCTTAACAGGAAGAAGGTAGCTTTCAGGAGCAAGGACAGGGAGGCAATTAAATCAGCACAGCGGGAGGTGAAACAGTGCCTGAAAGAGGCAAAACACACCTACAGGAAGAAAGTTGAACAGAAACTGAATGAAAGTCGCATGAGGGAGGTCTGGGATGGTGTTAATACCATCACAGGCCACAGGGTAAAGACTGGAACACCAAGAGGGTCAGTGGAGGAGGCAAACAGACTTAACTTTTTTAACCGGTTTGACCAGCCCACAACCCTACCACCCTCACTGCAGCCCCCTCCCCCCTCCCCCCAGTACACCTCCTCCACAACAACAATGCAGTCCCCTTCTCCCCCCTCCCCTCCCCACATAACTGCAGACCAGGTCAGGGGAGAACTGAGGAGGCTTCATACCAGGAAAGCGGCAGGCCCTGATAAGGTGCCCCCCCCCGGCTGCTTAAGACCTGCGCTGCTGAACTGGGGGAGCCACTCCAGCATGTTTTCAACCTTAGCTTACAACTAGGGAAAGGTGCAGAACCAACAGACTCAGATGCCCCTTTTCCATTAGTACCTACTCGGCGCGGCTCGACTAGACCCGGCTCGACTCGACCTGGTCTCAGTGGTTTTCCACTGTAGTTCAGTACCACCTTGATGTGGGTGGGGCCTTCATGGTAAGGTGGCCTGAAACGCAGTGACGTGTTTTATATGCGGCAACTGACGTTTGCGACCATAACAATGGAGGACGTCGTTCGTCATTCGACCATGGAGTAGACTTGCCGGCCAGTCTTCGTTTTGTGAAGTAGACAATTGCAGGTAGAGTAAAATCGCTGTTGAGTTTGTTGTTGCAGAGTTTTAAATATGGTGGGTGTGGACGCGTCGCTTAAGGCTCATCCGTGACGTTGCTCTCTGGCCAATCAATGGCCCGCGGCGTGGTGACGTATTCTCGGCCCGACTCAGACCGGATAGAACCCCAGCCAAATGGGTACGAAAAAAGGAGGGCTGAGCCGGTACTATGACCTAGTGGAAAACCTCCAAAGCGGGGTCGAGTCGAGCCGAGTAGGTACTAGTGGAAAAGGGGCAAGAGACTCCTTTGTCCCCGAGCCATCAAACTGTATAACTCTGCAGTAGGTGGGAGGGGGAGGGGTAGCAGGAAGAGAGAGGGATTGGAGAAGTTGGGACACTAAGCTGAATATATAAATATTTATGGTTGTGCAATATCTTAAGACTATTCTAATACTGTACTAGTTTTTATTCTATTTTATAATATTTTTTACTCTGTTTGCTTTCTCTACTGTTTTGTTGGTGCTGTAGCTGCTGGAACCACAATTTCCCTGACGGAGACCTCCCAAGGGATTAATAAAGTTCTATCTAATCTAATCTAATTCTCGGCAATAAAGAACCAAATTTTTAAATCAGCCATGCGATCTGTCATTGAGGGTTGGATCTCTGCTGTGGTTGATGGGCAAACGTGAGGTGTGTTAAATTGCTCATGAAGCTGCTTGGTGACTAGCGTCTAACTCGTGCCGTGGCAGCACTTTTTTCCCACTAGTTCCATATAATATTTTCCTTGCGCATAAAGTGCAGAAACATGCTCCTGGTTGGCAAAGTTTCTGGCACCAGCTCCCAAAGGGCTTTCCGTCTCTGCCTACCTCCTCAATCCAAGACCAACGCCATTTGTTTTTTATATCTTTGTCCACAACTTTGGTGTCTTCCCCTGGCTTCATAAAATTGCACTCCATGCCTCCACGCTGCCAAACACATTCCTAGTGTGTACACAAACACAATCGCACGTGAAGTGACTGCTGAATGGTCTGAGGCCGTTGACTCGCTGTTTGGTAGGAAACAGATCCAGGGCGAGAGAGAGTCCGTCGAAATAAAAGCACAACCTAATAAATACGGTGAACGCTTCATTTCAGGAATATAATTTACAGGAAAGTCCAAGAGCCATTAAGTTGACCGTTTGCTTTTATTGTATTACAAGTTAATGTCTATTTTATACGTTTTATGTTGGTGAACACATTTATTTTGGTGATTTCGGTTAACAGCCTGAGCCTGGTGACGCAGGCTAGAATCAATCTGATTGGCCAAAACCCAGACATCCCCTACACTATTACCGACGCTTAGTATGGCCTACTGGTGTAGTTTTGAGTGAAGCACCTCTTGGATCTACGCGAACGGCAACCTGATTTTATTTATTTTTTCTCGCAAACACCTCGGTATGCCGGAAATCCGGCGTGACGCCGGAGCGCTATCACCCCTGCATGAGACATCATCTGTGAATTCTTCTGTAGCCTCTCACTGTACCTGGTTTAGTCTGGCAGCGCAGCGGCAACTCCTTTCTTCCGCTATACACCCTGAGGATGACTGACATCTGAAAAAGAGTTGGATTCAATGGTGATTAGACATTTGATGTAATTATAAGTGATACTACAATCTACACAGATACTCAGTTGAATTTATTTTTAGACACTTGATTAGACAGAGCCACATCAGAAATATGAGACTTACCTCAACTACTACACCCTCCACAGTCACGAGTCCTCCTGAAGCTTGAACCTCCGGTAGGAGCTTGACCTCAGATGGGGGGTCCAGGAGCAGCAGAGCCTCCTTCCTGA